>MU226925.1:4236387-4246983 GCA_018584345.1 Thuja plicata | reverse complement strand
CTTCGGTTGGTCTTCTAGACTGAACAGAATAAAAGAATAGCAGAGTCCAGGGTGGTTTCTTTATTCTAGTGGGAGCTACAGGTTTGGTCGATCAGTCTCCAAGTGGGAGGATATTGTTGTGGAGTCTAATCAGTCTCTAAGTGGGAGATTGTTATGTATGTGGAGCCTAATTAGACTCAGTTTCTTTCGGCGCGGTTTCCCCCCCAGACATATCTATTTGAGCCTCTTGCGGGGTCCTGGGGCAGCGCCCCAGGCGAGGTCAAGGAGCAGACCATGATTTAATAATATTGTAAAGGGTCGACCATTGATTTTCTATTAGTCAAAGTATTTTTTTCCCTAATTAGGTTAGGTCAAATATGCTTGTGAAAAGGGCTTAGGGTTTCGAGATTTCAATGTATGAGGGATTTTCGTAGCTTCCTGTGACGGTATTGAGTTGCAGGTTTCAGATTGTAATCGCTGGATAATAATAAAAGTATTGGACTCGCTGTTGGTGGACGTAGCCCAGGGATTGGGTGAACCACGTTAAATCTCTGTGTCATTTGTGTTCTCTTTTGTGTTTATATTTGTAATTTTTCTGCTTATTATTCTAACAAACATATCATAAAAGAAAATCCTCAACCAAGCAACCAGCACTGAGACAATGAAAGAGATATGTAAGAGGAAGAGAAGATAAGGATGTTACTAAAGAAGTGGAAAGAGAATAGAGAATCCAATCAGAAAAGGCCAAAATACCAAAGACAATTGATAAAATTGTAGATTCAATCATCAACACAGGCAGTATAAAACATCATAAGATTAGACAATGGGGAACTTTGTCTACCAAGGATCAGAACAAAATAGAAGAGGTAGTCATTAAGATGATGATAGCTTACAAATATGTACCTCTACAATTTGGAAATCATATTCTACATGAGCTACAAGACAAAATATTAGCTAGGTGGATATATGCATTGCATATGGAGAAATATATGAGGGAGAAATCCCTAGTTGCATTCATGCCCAATTCCACAATTGAAGAAATTGACTCAACAATGAAGGAGCACGCAAATAAATTTTTTGCAAAAACCAAAGCATACAAAGTATTGCAGGATAAGTTAGAAGATATTGACATAAAGAGAAATTAATCCACCCGAGTAGATATTGGATCTAACAGAGATTGCTCACACCAAGGAGAAGGAGGCCACACCGAGCCCCAAGAAAATTCTCATCAATGACACCGAGGATGTCAATCCCATTGACTTAACCACAGAATAAAGTAAGACCATGGATGATATTCCTCAAATATTGCAATCATTAGGGGAAACCCCATATATAACTGTACAAGATATCACACAAGGGGATCTTGGTGATAATGCAAAGGCTGATGAAGATGTCAATATTGTAATCGAGCCAACAAATGAAAAGGATACTACCAATGTTGCATAGGCACTTGTACCAAGTAATATGCCTTTATTGAAGCAAGAAATCAATATCATGGCTGAATCATAGCAAACACCACCTGAAACTGAAGAAAATATATCAATGGACAAAGGTGAGGAACAAGGGGAGAAGATGGATAAAAGTGATGCACCCACCGAGGATAGTAGAAAGATAGAAAAGGATGCAAGTCAAGAAAAGGGTGAAGTAGAGAAATCTACAACTGACCAATAGGTACAGACCGAGCAACCTAGCCAAGGAACGACACCTCCCAAGAAATCAACGATAGAAAATGAGCAACAAAAGGCTCTTGCTATAGTACCTCACTCCCCTGCATCAAGAAACATTTAGAAGAACAAGAACAAGAACAAGAAAAGTAAACCCCCCATCACACTAGATGATATCATAGACATACCTAACTGTGATCCAAGAACACTTAATCCTGAGTCACTGACAAGGTATGGGGAGCTATGCAAAATAAAAGCACAATAGGACAAGCTCTGACAAGAAAATAGAAATTCACAAGTCCTAGAAATAGAAAAGGAAATTCTACTGCATGTAGTTCCTGACACCAAGATTGATCAAAATGTACCCATCATTGATTAACTTGTAGTTCTGACCAAGGCAATCACACAATGGAATGTAGATGTCGAGAAGGTCATCGAAGAAAGAGAAGAATAAAAATATCAATACAACCTCACCGAGAAAATCAGCCAAGAAGTGGCAGAGAATAAGGTGACACTTTCTAAACTAGTAGCTACATTAGAACCTGTTATTTCAGAATTAGTTACCTTAGTTCAAAAGGTGTGCACACTAGAGCACTTCACTACTGAACATAGTGAACAAATAGCTAAGTTAAATGAGGATCTAAAATCTAGTCCACTAAGTATTTCAACTGAGCCAAATGCATTCCAACTGCATTATGAAAACCTAGTTGAATCTAAATGGTTAAGACTTGAAATATAAAAGGAAGAAATCAAAATCAGAGATGAATTAACTGAGCTAGAATCCATGTTACTACCGAATCTCACATTGCTGATAACATACATGACTACGACAAAGACTCTAATTGCCATCCCGGAGATGTCAATAGCAGAAATAATTTATGACATGCACGCTCAACTCACTTTTGAGAAAATGACCCTAGAGTACTTAAAGGAGAAATGGGAAAAGCTGATGGCAGCCATTCAGCAATCTCATTCACACATACTTGACAAGCTGTAAGTTTTACATCTTTGTCATTACTTTCAAAAAAGGGTAAAACATGTACATACATTGTATCTACATACTGAGGCATGCACATAGGGGGAGTCATTGTAAAGATAACACACTTGGTGTATATACTGTACATATCAATTTTTTATACTAATACCAAAGGGGAAGATTGATAATCCATAAAGGATCAGAAGTTCTCATTAGTATACAAATAGATAGTTTTGGTCGATCAGTCATGATCATCGAGCGACAACATTTATCGAGTGTAGTGGTCACCAAAATATTTTGAACACCGAGCAGTATATCAACTGAGAACCAGTCTAGAGATACATCACCAAGCACCAGTCTACAGAGACATCACTGAGCACCAGTCCACACCAAGAGATAGCATTTCACCAGAAAAAGAGGATCTTAACTACACGTAAGCTAAAGCACTTTAATCTTTAAAATAGATTTTTTCTTAGCTAGATAACCATTTCTTGTGGATCAAGAAAAGCATTAATTATGGATTTAATTAGTTAATTGATTGTATTCATGCAAACTAGGAGATCAAGGTCAAGTTGTAAACCTTTGATCTTAGAGTTTTTCAAGAAAAGCGTAAAACCTAATTAGGTCAAATCTCTTATATATAGATGTAATAATCAATCAAGAATGAGAGGATTGTAGCCACCAAGGACATCTATGGATCAGATGGAGAGTTTCATGCACAAGGAAAGATAAAGAAGAATTCAGTTTATCAAGAACTACATACAAGGCTACCAAGAAGAGCAGAGGTATTATCCATCACAATAAGGTGATATATATTTTGTGAACTTAATGGATCTGTAATCAGCAACGTAAGATTGCAAAAATTAAGTCATATATTTTGTTACTCTCTAACAATTATAGCAAGCAGTAAAATCCTTTCACAAGATGGACTTAACATTATTTATGTAAATCTCTTAACCGAGTCCACACATACATTGTGTTGCTAAAATCTCTTAACCAAGTAGACTTAACAAGTCTAACATGTTACTCCTAACAAGGTAAGATCATCAAAAGTGATCACAACTTGTAGCCCTAACAGGAACCTTCCGTTCTGTCGATAGTGAAGCTTTGTGGGTTTCATCCCCGCAGTGGTTTTTACCTTCTAACAAGGGTTTTTGCGTTATCAAATACTTGTGTCATGTGTAAATGAGTTTCATGAATGTTTCAATGTTTGTTTACATGCATTTAAATTTATTCTATGATATTGCATGCATGAAGTATAAAATATACAATGGTCGGTTATGCAAGTAATGAGTTCTAAGGTTTAAATTATAAAAGTTTTTAAGGGTATTGATTCATTCCTACCCTCTCAGTACACACCCTTCCATTATTCCAAAAATGATATCATTGCTTGGATCATTATTCATAGAATGAGGAAAGGTCCTCCTCCTTCTCCCCTTTCTCTTTTGGGTGTGGTGAAGGGGAATTTTTTTGTACAAGTTTGACACCCTAGTAGTCTCTCATTAATTCCTGACTTCAATCAAAGGCTTTCTCTCTTCTTCTTCTTCTTTTTCCCAATCTCACATCTTGTGAGATTTATTCCATTTTCCTAGAAATTATTATCTTTTTATGTATGCATTCCCTTCATGTGCTTATTTAATCAAAACAGTACATTTTAATTCTTCTTTTCACTTTCCTAGATTTGATTGTGTTTTTTTTTTTTTTGCATCAATAGTTTGGATCGCACCCTATGGTCCATAGATCACAAAGTTTGATCTGAAAATTTTATGCAAAAAAATAAACACATTCAAATCTACAACAACAAAATAAAAGCATTATGGATTAATGTGGAAAATTGATATCTCTATTATATTTTTCACAATATTTGTGTCTATACTTTTGAATTGAATAGTATTTCAAAGGTGAAAGGGAAGGATGGATTTAAAAAGAATTTTGAAAACCAATATGCACCTTTGTTATCCTATATTTTTATTTAGTCAAATATTTCAACTGATATGAACACATATTACTAAGTCATTAAAGTAGAAACAAGCATAGTTAATTTCCCAACCATTAACCCTTACACGAAACATGATGTACTTTACAGATATGATCAAATTTTTATTGTATAATTGTATGTAAATAAACAATCCAAGAACATGAAAAAAAGAACAAAAGAAACATAGACAAAAGACAATAAAAACTTATATATGCAGGTAAAACCCTTTCAATTAAAACCCCCCACACTCCAAAGCATTGAAACAATGTATTTATTTGCAATAAACTTATAGACTCTAGGCCTTTACATGTAATTTACATCTTTCTCTTCTAGAATAAATATGATAGCATAAACCCGCAAAGAACAATTTTCCTCAGTATGACAAACCCACACAAAAGACATAATATATAGAGATTTATGAGTTTGACCAAGATAAAAGAGGTGAGTTTGCAAATCCTTGTGGCACATTTTTCCAACACCTCTAAGCATGCAATGGACCCTTGTCAAATATTTTATAACAACTCTTATATGCCTCCAAACTTGGGCACTTCATTTTTGCTAAAAACAGGCATGATAGAGGTTATTACGCATCTTACAACTATCATAGAATTTGTCACATTTGATACCATTTACAATTGTAAAATAATTTTAATAATTGACTAAATAGGCTATTCTGTCACAACTCATCATAACCCAACTTGGGTGCACATAGTCTCCATGCAGAATGTCTTCTAACACTTATCCAACCTTTCATAAGAATCCATCATATAATAATGAATTACACAAGTCTCTAAGATGCTAACACATGGAAAAATAGCTCACTAAAATTGAACATTTAATTTTCCATATAGGGACAAAAACACATTAGTGTCATCTTTTATGTCACCTTCCAAGATGAAGACAACTCATTGTACTATGTCACACTAGATGACAAAATATTGTGAGTTAGAAACCATAATTTAGGAATTAATTTATAAATACAATGTTGGGAATAGGTAAGGTTGAGACACCTTAATTTTGAACATTATCACACTTTTCAAATGCCTTATATAACTAAAGAGGCCCCAAAAAAAAGATGCATCATCATAGCCATTGATGAGTCCAAATGAATCCACAGTGTACTTTCATGCTCCAACAAGATATCTGCAATAATATCTAAATCCACCATATCTATTAATAACTCCTCTTGTCCTTCAACATACCACCTATGGAAGAAAATATATAAGCTAAGGTGAAGAAGCACCAATTGAAAGAACATAAGCACCAAATCCAAGTGATAACAAAGGTTGATTACTATTGTCATAATTTAATTATTATTGTGAGATTTATTAAAGCATCAATATTTCTAACTTCAAACTTGTTACAATACAACTTTAGAATTCAAAACATTCCTTCAAGAATAATATTGAACATAAATGTTACAAAAATATTAGAAATAAAACCATAACTAATTGTTTTCATTGAATGGAAATGGAAACAGGTACAAAAATTACCAATCAATACCATCATCCATACCTCAAAGATATCTAAAACTTTAGTAGATCTCATGCCAACAACATATCCAACACATAAATTGTAAGCATGATCTCCTTGCACAAAATATGTTAATTATCTATGAGCACCTAAAACTAATCAAAATCATTCTATGCTCCAAAGAAAATGATGAATATTCTCAATACCAAGATAAATAACCAAACCACTTTCAAAGGTCTAACAATAGAATTAGGAACCTAATAACAACATCATGATCTCGTGTATCCTATTAAGAAGATTATATGCTCTAATTAACATGTCATTCTCTTGAGAGCATCGGCATCATGTTGAAACTTCAACTAGTATCAAGAGTAAAATATAGCACATTACCAAAACCATCATTTAAGAAAGGATCACTTGTCAGAACTAACAAGTCGTAGACTAACACCTCAATGACAGAATCCAAGAGTCCTCTATGGCTAACCAAGATGTCAGCATCTTCAATCACATGAAGATAACCATCTCATGACAATGAAAATTTATAAATGTGAAAGAACTATTCTATAGAAATAATATTTTAGAGCTCCTCGAAGACATCCACAAATACACAGCATGATGATAACCATCTACCAAATGAAGATCATCCATGACTCTAACACAATCAAACACTTCACTTGCAATATAAGAAACAATAAGTAAAACCAAGATATACAAGTCAAGAAGATAAACAACATGCTGCAAGTGCTAGCATCTAACTATCCAAGTACTCAAAACATATACCCTCACATTTCAATATACCATACCAATCCACAAATGATCAAAGACAAGGCCAAATGACTAACTCTGCATAAATACTAAAAGAAATATGTGGATATAGATAGGTCACATCTGAGTCTTCACTACAACCAATGGATAAATATATCCCATTACACTACATAACTCATATATCTAAATAGTAGAATATGTAAGCATGTCATCACATCAATAACATGTGAAATTGTTATATCAAGGAAGATAACAAGTAGATTTTAAGAATCAAACACTAGATCTTTAGTAGGCCTAATTTTTCAAAAAAAATCATATTTGGATATCATAGTCAAGGAACAAGTTAATTATTCTTGCAAATCTTAAATTGACTACATCTAGAAAGCTCTAAGATTTTGAGCACAGTATTTTTCATAGATATACAAAATATTTATTTTTTTGACATGCAAAATCTACAGAACCATCATGCCATGTGACAAACTTTTGAATATGGATCCACGTATCTTCTATAATACCCATAATTCTAAAAATCACCAAAATAGTTAAACCAGAACAATGGAATAGCATAAATAAGCATAACCATAGATTTTGAACAAAAAATCTTTGGAATATCCATGATTCTAAAAAATCACCAAAATAGTTAAACTAGAACAATGGAATATCATAGATAAGCATAACCATAGATTTTGAACAAAATATCTATAAAACCTTCATATCCAAGCAACATGAAATTGAAACATGCAAGTACAACCAACCAAAAGGAAGAAGAGGTCCAGTAACCTCGGGTCATTTAGGCCAATTCCACAACCAATGCCAAGAATATGCACATGGAGGATCTAGGCTATTCTGGAAACTTTTAGATAATTCAATAATCAACCTCATTGTCTACATGAATTTTGATGAATAAAACAATGCATATTAATGCTAGGGATTGAAACCAAACACCAAACATAAGCACACCAAACCATAGTCATGATAAACTATGTAACTTCATATTATCAAGGAGCCAAAATAGACACCTAACATCAATATTATATTAAACACAATTGTAGAATGAATGAACAGTGCACCATGCATGAGAAATATTATATTTTTTCTAAAATAGCTCCAAAAAAAATATCAAATTAAGTCTAACCACGTGATAGATTCTATAACTTCATCTTCTTTATCTTTCAAAATGTTTATCATATCAAAAAATGAGATCAAGTGCAAGACTTGCACTCAAACAAGGATTAATATTTGGTCAATTCAGTCAAAATAGATTCCCTCAAGCTTTCTAGGATAAGAAATCATAACAAAAAAATTTCCAAAACCTTAAACATCATGAATCCTTCACATGAAATTACATGAATGCACACATGTGAACCATGGATTGTAATTCTATTACCAAAACGAAAGGAAAGATGAACCTAGAAAGATCTCTACATACCACTATGTGTCTTCAGTAGTTTTATATTTTTATTGTGAACAAATGTTTAATAATTGATACATGCGCATACTACTAAGCCACTAGAATGGAAATAGACATAGTTAAATTCCCATCTATTATCCCTCAAAGGAAATTGTATAATTTACATGTCTAAACAAATTTTGACAGCATAAGAGTATGTAATCAACACCTCAAGAGCCTGAAAGAAAAGGAATAGAAGAAAGATAAGCACAAGAGAAGAAAACTAGTATACATGGGAAATCCTTTTGAGTAAAAAATCCCACACTCAAAAGCATTAAACCAATATATTAATCTACAACAAAATGTTACAATGCACTTGCAAGCTCTAGGTCTTTAGATGGAGTCTACATATTGTTCTTCTAGAGAAAATATGATAGCATGTACCCACAAAGAACAATTTTTCTCACTCATCTCCCAAACCCACACAAACTATAGAAACTTTAAAATTTGAAGTAGCTTCCAAACCAAACCAAAAGAAGAAGGAATCAAAAAATTGATTTCAATGTCAAGTTTGTCCAAAAATTGGGAATCATTGTCATGTGGTTACCGAATAGTGAGTGCATGAAATATATCAATAACTTTAGAACCTCTTCTTATCCTTTTCCTTTTTGACTTACCCTATTTTTCCTTTATTTGGTGATTTGGTTGAAGTAGTAGTTGATAAAAATATTCACATAATATGTTGTGGGTTCCTCTTGAAAAATATATTGTGTATAATGCATCTTTTCTTTTTTTTTCACATCATATATCCAACAATATCAAATAGTTGATCTAGTTCCGAATATAGTGATGTCATTGCAATCTTTTTTTAACATGGGACATGATAAAGATTAAAGAACTACTCCACTTGGCAAAGCCAATTTTCTAGATATTTGCTATCAAAATTGTGCATGTTCATATTTGGTGTTAAGTGCCTAGAGTTTCCCATAGAAGTATCTGAATGATGCTCCTCTTTTCAATCCAAATAAAACCAAGAAGCATCATTATTCCCAAGTCGTGTTGTGCATTCAATTGAAAGGTGTCCATAAAATCGACAAGGTTTATCCATTTGATTATTTTCACAATATCTTCTTTATATGTAGTCCCTTTTATCCTATAATTCAATTCCAAAATATCCCCCTTACCCTTGGTTATATAGTAGCTAGGACATCTATAGCCCCTCCATATTAGTTATTAGATCATCCTTTTCTAGCATCTTATTGTATGTAATAGGATATCTTTTGTCGCATATTGTTGAAGCCACATCATATATCCAACAATACCAAATAGTTGATCTAGTTCCAAATATAATGATGTCATTGCAACTTTTTGTTAAATATTAAAGAACCACTCCACTTGGCATAGCCAATTTGTTAGATTTTTTCTATCAAACTCGTGCATGTTCATCTTTTGTGTTAAGTTCCTAGAGTTTCCTGTAGAAGTGTTTGGGTGATTATCTAACTTTAAATTCATATAAAACCAAGAAGTGTCCTTATTCCCAAGTCTTGAAGTTGTGCATTCACTTGAAAGATGTCCATAAATATTGGCAAAGATTATCCATTTGATTATTTTCACAATATATTTTTTATAAGTAGTCCCTTTCATCTTGTCCTTCAATGCCAGAATATTATCCTTATGCCTTGATTAAATAGTAGCTAGGATGGCTATAACATTAACCTTCTTAATTATTGGATCATCCTTGTCTAGCATTTTAAGCCCCGGCCATGATGTCACAAAAAAAGGTTTTCATACTAATTTATTCAAAACAAATAACAATAAATAAAAATATCCCTATAACCATTAACTTGGAACTCGCTTTAATGAAAAATTCTCCAAGAAATTTATTAATTTAGAGAGTTGGGAATGAATATGCTGAAAGAATAATTTAATTATAGTTACTCCAAAACTACAAATTCAATTTGTCATTGACCAAACTTTCAGATTTTAGCAAAAAAATCATCAAAATAAAAAAGATTTGTTATTCATTGTAGACACCTAAATTTGACCCAGTGTTCTCTTAATCAACAAAATCTGCATTTTTCACCGAATTGCTCCTAATCTCATCAAATTGCATCAAAATGGATCAAAATCAAATCAAATGGACATTTATCAATCAAAGTGGACAAAATCAAATTAAATCAAAGGATTAATTAACCATGACATCAAATAATCAAATATAAGCCTAAAACGATCAATCAAAATTATATAATTGATTTTAATCAATTAATTGTATAGTTTAAATAAAAAATCAAATTGAACCTATTCATCCCTACATGGCTAATTTAATTAATTGATTGAATTAAATAATCCTAATATCTTTCAACATGAATTT
>MU226925.1:4209307-4227036 GCA_018584345.1 Thuja plicata | reverse complement strand
TGGAAGAACTTGCAGCCATAATCTCTGAAATTAGGGTTCAAAAATAAAGAATAGGGTACCTCAGCAAGTAGCACTTTGCACTGTTCACCTTAGCATTTTCGAAAACACACTGACAAGATCTTTGATACAAACTTTGCTAAGATCAATTTTGCAACTTCTTCAATCGCTCTGTGAATACTGAAAATCACAAGGTAAAAATGAAGAATAAATTGTTCATCCTTATATAGACTCAAAAGGTCAAGGTAGGTAAGCAATAAATGTTCTTCCCATTAGGTTAGTGCAAACCAGTTGTCATTGGCCGACTAACACAACTTGCATACCACTCAGCTTACCATACTAGGCCATCACAAAACTTACTCGGCCAACCAACTCGGCACCTATAGTGCAGTTAACTCTTCTCAGAATTTATCACAAATAAGTCCTTGTGCATCTCAACATATGCAAATATGGACTTTGGCACATTTACATATTAGGAACTGATGTAAGATTTGAAATTTAAATGTGGTTCCTTACATACCTCTATTGCTCAATTAGAGATGGTGTGATCACCTTATCCATTAGATTGGGTGACCTCGGCTTCAGTAGTTTCACTGCTACTTGGCTTTGTTTTCCTTACCCATGTCTATTTCATCTGTGCTCTTATTTCCTCAAGATTAGGAGCAGGTACTCTTGTCCTACACTCTCTCTTAGTGTTACCAATCTTCAAACAACTAAAGAAAACTAGGCTTCCAATCATCCAACTCTTAGATTTTCCTCTGAAATGTGTCTTTAATAAATCTTGAGGTGCATGTCCATATTCTTCACAGTAATGACAACTCTACCTTGTGTTATAGTCCCAATTGTAAGTGTTGCCTTTCCTAGGTGCTTTTGTTTGTGTCTTAGATGTCCATTTTTGTTTAGCATTGGATCTAAAATCTTGTGCTTTATGACCATATTTCTGACACTTGTAACAATAGCCATTGAATCTTGGTTTGGGAGGTGCATCATTTGCTTCAACCCAATATTCATGTGCTTTATGTCCAAACTTCTTGCAATTAAAACAGTAACCATTAAACTTAGGTTTAGGATTGGACTTATCTTTCTTGCTTTGGCAAATGTTTGTTGTATGACCTGGTTTTCCACAGTGGTGGAAAACAGGTTTGTTGTTCTTTGTCTTTGCATTCCTCCTTTCACCATTCTTAGATGATTCTCCTTTCTCAGTAGATGTCTTTGGTTCAATGTGACCTAATCCAAAAGAATCATTTGGTCTTCTTGATGTTTCCATTAGATTCTCAAAGTGAGTCAGAGCTTCATTAGGTTTATTCAACCTTTCATTTAGTTCCTTCTCAGATCTCAAATCATCTTTCAATTGATTGTTCTCAGATCTCAGATTCATAATTTCCATATCTTTCCAACTAATCTCTTGATTTGCAAGTAGCAGTTGATTTACCATGTCAACCTGATTAATTTTCATCATTTGCACATCATGTGTCCTTTCATCAAGTCTGACAGTTATCATTCTTTTATCTTCTTCTTCCATATCTTTGTCATCTTCAACTTTCTTCTTTTATTCCACTACTTCACATAGTCTTACTGTCTGCATTTCTTGTTTTCTTTTCAAGTTCCTTATTTCTTCACACAGTACATTGTTCTTTTCCATTAGATCTGCAATTGCTGCATCTCTCTTAGTAGAATCTCCATTCTGAAATAGATTTGCAGTGTCATCTTCCTGATAATGAGTATCATTCATTTGTTTGGCCAAATCTCTCCTAGATGTCAATGATTTCTTCAATTCCTATCTTGATATCTCAAGCTGATGTAATGCTGGCTGAATCTCAATCTTCTGATTCTCAATTACTTTACCCAACTTGTAAACCTTCATCTCAAGATCTGTACTCACAAGCTGATTAAAATCTTTTATAGGAGAATTGTGCTCCGATACCAATTGTTGGAAGTATAATATTGGGAAAGCAAGATACTAAGAGGGGGTGAATCAGATCTTAAAACTTAATCACTTAAAACAAATTTATCCACATTCATACATATATGAATTTATCCTAACATCAGATAGCATCCACAACATGAAACATATAATCCATAACACAGAATTTTGGTAACCCAGAAACCTAAATAGGTACAACTGGGGTGGGGATGACACCAAAAATCTTCACTACTACAGAAATAAAGTGTGTCTGTTAGGGCTACAAGAATTTTATTACAAAATGCAATCTACCTGGTTAAAGGTATGTTCGGTTAAGAACTAAAGATCATTACAATCTACCATGTGAAAGGATTTCAACTTATAGTAAAGTAAGCACTCGGCTAAGAGATTTAAATTATGTCTGTTAGAACCACTCTGTTAAGAGATTTCACCTGATACACCTGTTAGAATGTTTCAAGTAGTGATCCTTCGTTATGCACTCAGATGTTGATGATGGATCTTCTCTTTCCAATACCTTTTGTGATCTCACAATCTAATATGTCTTTACTCTGCTCTTCACTACTCTGTCATTCTGCTTGATCTAGGATTCTTCTCAAAATAACTCACTGTTCATCTCTCATGAACACACAACCCTTCTCTCTATGTATCTCTCACTCTTTCTAATAATAGGATTAGAAGCAATCTTATATGTCTTTACAGATCTATTGGTGAGATCTAGATCAGCGATCAAGATCTAATATTTATGCCTCCAAGGCATTCCAATTTTTTTATTGGCTCCATGCCATGCATAGGACAAAACAATTAAATGCGTAAATAACTTTTTAGATAAATATTAAATGCGTACATATGTCAGCCCAAAGCTCATACAAGTCAGCCTAAAATTTTTACCTCAAAGTTTGAATCAATCCTGACATGTATGCAAAAATTGTTCTGCTCAACACTTAACATCTCTTTCGCTTGGCACTTAAGTATTCTACTCAGCTCGGCATGATGTAACTCGGAAACCTGTATTCCTGCTCAGCAATGTTGCTCGGCCTTGAATAGTTTTAGCTTGGCCACAGTGTTAACCAACTAAAACAGCCTAAGTAAATGACTAAGTGTAGGTCACTAATCATCAACAAAACTTAGGGATTAACAAAGAGGAATTTCACTTTCTTGGGTGAACCACTCGAAAATGCATTAAGGACACTTATTTCAAATATGATTATTGATTTACCAAGGGCTCAACCCTATGAACCACAAATCAAGCCTACATGGTGAAGTGAGTCAAACCATTTTGAATACCATAGGAATTGAGGACATAAGACGAATGATTGCATGCGCCTAAAATATGTGGTGCAAGATCTAATTGACAATGGTGTGATTAAGGTAGAAGGACCTAAAAATAAAAAAGATCAGACAACATTTAATACTCCTTTTTACAAGCATGAGAAAGGTGAATCATCCAATACTAACAATGGAAACAATTCGAGAGGAAACAACAATGTAAAATTTGCCCATAGCTATGACAATACTATTAATGCCATATCCAGACATGATAGTACTATAAATGTGGTGATCAAAGAACAACCTAACAAAGAGACCTCTAATGTTGTAACTAGGGGGAAAGAAGCAAGAGTTACCCTACAAGGAAGTGTCCCTAAAAAATTTGGTCTTACTCCAACAACTACTTTGGCTAAACCCACATCTTCTTCCATAAAGCCTTATATTTTGGTTGATCAATTGCACAAAACTCTGGCACAAATCTCTATATTGGAGTTGTTGAAATTGTCTCCTAACCACAAAGATATATTGGAAAAGGCCCTAGTGGAGACTAATATTCTTATAACTTTGGAGGAAGATAAGTTTAAAAATATGGTAGGACATCTCATAGCTCCTCATTGTCTTTCATTCTCTGAACAAGATGATATGTCTATTACCCACCCTCAGAATTTGCCCTTGCATATAGAAGTGTTAATCCAAAGGAATACGATCAAGAGAGTCCTCACTGATGGGGGATTTGGTCTTAATATTTGCACATTGAACCTTGTCAAGTCTTTAGGGTTATCCGAATCATCCATTGATCCTAAAAAGTATATTACCATTAAGGCTTATGATGAGGAAGAAAGATATTCAAAAGGCATGATTGTTATACCTATTCAAGTGGGACCTATCAGAAAAGACACCATATGTCAATTCCTCGACATGAAACTAACTTATAATATCTTATTGGGAAGACCATGGATTCATGAGATGCAAGCGGTACCTTCCACCTATCATCAATGTATAAATTTTCCACACATGGGTGAAGATATCACAATTGGAGGAGATTCTAATCCCTTTCAATATTGCAACACATTGAAACCAATTCATGAGTTATTTATTCCTCACAATAGGAAAGGAGTCATTCCTAATGTCACCATTGAAGAAGATAAAGAGGAAAATTCAAAGTTAACATCAAATGCTATATCTACCTCAAACCCTAATCGAACTAACTCAACTACATCAACTAAGGGAAAGGGGAAAAGGAGTTATGAGTGTCAAAGTTCACATGAAAATTCAATTAAGACTTCTACATTGAAGATGGAAATTTTGAAACCTTCCAAGGAGGAGAGAGAACAAGCTAAAAATGATCAATACCAAAAGATGAATGAAATTTTGCATAACTTTGAAAAACAATGTTGAATCAATTCCAAAGGAGTGGGGGAATATTATGTTTCCCTATTTGATTTACCAACTTCTCCTAAGACACATCGAAAACCATCAATTGCTCATCCACCTCATAAATATAACTCTCACTTTGTAAGAGAGAGTGAAAATTTTCCCTAGAAAAGGAGGATGATGAAGTGTTACAATGGCTCTACAAAGAGGAAGATACTTCAAACAATCCCGTGGAAAGAGTACAACACATCAACATTCAAACCGAGCAATATGGAAAAGGGTATCAAATTATGCAAAACATGGGATACAAGGGACGATGACCCTTAGGATTCAGGAATAGAGGATTGTTAGAACCCATTGAACCAGCTTGGAGATCAAAAGAAGAGAAATCTGAAATAGGTTATCAAAACAAAGGAGAAAGTTCAAGTCCAATGCATGATTTTCATGAACATGTACACATGGTAGGATCCGAGAGTGAGGATGATTCCAAGGATTGTGAGTGGGATTCCCTATCCAAATATTATTTTCATGATAAAGAGGTTGATGTTATTCACACATATGCTACTATTCATAATGTCACAAGTCAAGACAATGAGCATCAAGGTTCGAATTCTACACAAGTGTCAAGTGAACCTCAAGAATCCAATGTAGGTCAAGAATCTAGGAATAATCAATGGCTAGGTTAACCTTGGGTACCTTCGTGGGGGGGTGATTCAAATGTTGTATTTAATCCACACGCATTCTTTTCCATGGAAATCAATGAGGACTCTAGTGAAGGGGATTTTGATCCTACTTCCATGGAACATCTTGAGGAAGCCCATGTCATAGACCTAAGTGATACAATGTACAAACCTTCAAATGAGGTCATGTCCCTAAACCCTTCAAATGAAAATTTTCCAAATGACTCCTTAGCCCTATTGCACCCCAAACTCATTGATTGGGATTTATCCAAACCAAATGACTTATTATACTTTCCCAATGACCTTGCAATGGCCCAATACCTAAATGCGGTTGAGCCATCTTCTTCCACCAATGAATACAATTCAAACATAATGATAGAGGCAGGGTTCCAACCTCTCAATCCACAAAATAAAAGAAATAAATACAAAAAAATGAAAAGGTCTAGTGGTGAAAACCACCATGTGGCAGTACTAGAACCTAAAAAAGTAAAAATATTGGATGTTTCCAAAGGTGAAAACCCAACTGTGGCACCTAAGGAAGAGATTTTGGATACCCTACCAGAACATGAAGATGAAAGGTCGCCCGTCCTTATTGAACCAAGAGATAAAGTTAACATTGGCACCGAAGTGGATTCCAAGTTCATTCATTTAGCAGCATCTTTGAGTCCATTAGAAAGGAAGGAGTTCATCAAATTATTTCAAGAAAAGAAAATTAATTTTGCGTGGTCTTATGCCGACATGCCAGGGTTAGATCCAAGCTTTATAATGCATCATTTAAATGTGAAACCCGGTGTAAAACCTGTAAAGAAAAAGTTGAGGAAGATGCACCCTCATGTGGCACTTTTAGTAAAGCAGAATTGGAGAAGCTACTCAAGGTTGGATTCATAAGAGTGATTGCATATGCAGAATGGATATCAAACATTGTACTGGTCACAAAACATGACAAATCCATTAGAATTTTCATGGATTTTAGCGACATTAATCTTGCTTGCCCAAAAGATGATTTTTCGCTACCTAGCATTGATGTTATAGTGGACTTAACAGTGGGTCATTCTATGTTTTCCTTAATGGATGGATTTAGTGAATACAGTCAAATTCTAATTGCACCCGAAGACCAAGAAAGACATCTTTTACATGACCATGGGGAACCTTTTGTTGGAATTTGATGCCCTTCGATCTCAAAAATGTTGGAGCAACTTACCAAAGAGCAATGGCCACTATCTTCCACGATATGATGCATACCTTCCTAGAAAACTATGTGGATGATATTCTAGAAAATCACATTAAAGAAAGGATCACTTACCAATATTAGAAAATATCTTCATAAGGTTAGAGAAATTCAAAGTGATACTAAATCTAAAGAAATCTTCTTTTGGGGTACAATCTGACAAACTCTTAGGTTACATTATTTCTGCAAAAGGAATTGAGGTAGATCCTGAGAAAGTAAAAGCAATCATGGACATGGAAATTCCCAAGAATATTAGTCAAATGAGGTCTCTTCAATGAAGACTTCAATCTATAAGGAGATTCATTTTCCAATTGGCAGAAAAATGTCATTCATTCACAATATTGCTACATAAAGATGCCATTTTTACATGGGATGATGAGTGTGACAAAGCTTTCACTTTGTTGAAAACATAATTGGTGAACCCACCCATCTTGATGCCACCTATCAAAGGAAAACCCTTATTACTTTACATATCATCAACGAACATTACATGTTGATACATAAAGTGAAGTTAATTGCCAAAATTGATCCATTGAAGTATCTACTTAGTAAAATGGCTCTAACGGGAAGGATTGCAAAATGGGTGATGGTGATTAGTGAATTTGACATTGAGTATGTGGATAGGAAAGAAATAAAGGGACAAGTTATTTCTGATTAGTTTGCCAAACATCCTTTGGATTCTACACATCCAATTCAAGTAGAGTTTCCAGATTCATAAATTGTTAATGTGGAAGCAAAGACATGGACCTTATATTTTGATGGATCATATACTCAAAGTGGTTCAGGGGCAGGAATTCTTTTGATAACACCTCAAGGATACACAATTACCAAATCTTACAAACTATTGTTTCCTTGCACCAATAATATTGTTTAATATGAAGCTTTGGTCATAGGTCTCAAAATGGCCTTAGAATGGAATGTCACGGAATTGCAAGTTTATGGAGATTCTCAAGTAGTCATCAATAAAATTAATGATGAATACAACACTAAAGATGAAAAATTGATGCCATATAAAAGGATGGTGGATGACTGGAAAAAGTATTTTGCCTTGATAACTTTTGAGATAATTCCACAAGACAAAAATAGAGCAGTTGATGCAATGGCTACTTTGGCTTCTTTACTCCAAATGCCTAATCAAAATGAGAGGTACGAATTCTTGGTGGAAGAGTTGGAAAAACTGGCATTTGACTTACCCGATACCCAAATAATTGTCCTTATTAATGGACATGAATCACCCTGGTATGGACCAATTTATACTTATCTTAAAGACCAGACCTTACCTTTGGACTGAACCCGAGCTCAAAAATGACATTTCATAAGACAATCGGCTTGTTATACCAATCTTATCAGACACATTGAATCACAAGGGTCTTGATGGAACGCTTCTTAGGTGTCTAGAGGAAGAGGAATCAAGATTATCTTTAAGAGATGTCCATGAGGGGATTTTTGGGTCGCATTCGAGTGGATTAAATTTAGCTAAGAAAATTCTTCGCATGGGGTATTTTTGGAAAACCTTAGAGAATGATGCTTTCCAATTTGTGAAAGTTTGTTCTAAATGCCAATATCATGGAGACACGATTCATGCACCTACACAAGAATTGCATCCATTTATCATGCCATGGTCATTTTATCAATGGGGTTTCGATCTAATTGGCATGATTTACCCACCATCTTCTAATGGGCATAAATACATCCTCACAGCGACAGAATATTTCACTAAATGGGTAGAGGTTGTTCCTTTGACAACTGCAATGGGAAAATAGATTTCCATGTTTATCCTTAATCACATCATTTGTAGATATGGTATTCCTCATGCCATCATCACGGATAACGGAAAAAAATTCAAGAACAAAGATGTGGATGAACTTTGTGAAACATTTCATATTACTCACCATTCTTCCTCCATTTACTATCCTCAGGGTAATGGACAAGTCGAGGCTACAAACAAGAACATCCTCAAAATATTGAAAAGATTAGTTAATAAGTCAGGAAGAGATTGTCATATTCAGATAAACCTGGCATTATGGGCCAATAGAACTAGCATCTGAACACCAACAGGAGCTACACCATTTTCCTTGGTTTATGGGGCTGAAGTTGTCTTACCCTTAGAAGTTGAGATTCCATCCCTAAGAGTTTCACTACATGGATTAATCACTGATGAGGATTATAGGGTTTCCCGACTTCAACAATTGGAATTGTTGGAGGAACATCGGAGGAACATCAAACACAAGCATATGATCATTTGAAGGTATATCAAAACAAAATTTCAAGAAACTATAACAAGCATATCAAACCAATAAATTTTCAAGTGGGAGACTTAGTGTTAAGAGAAAACCCTAAAAATCAAGTTGATAGAGAAAAGAAGGGAAAATGGGAAGATAATTGGCTTGGACCGTTTGTCATCACTTCTTCTTTTGGAATGGGAACCTACAAACTAGTTGATTGTGAAGGTGATGAGTTGCAAGAACCCATCAATAGCATCAATTTAAAGAGGTTTCATACCTAATCAGATAAAAGAGTATCAAAAGAAAGAGTATCAGACAAGTGTATCAGATGAATTAGCATCTTCTTTGTACATGAGAAAAAACCAAAAAAAATAAAATGAGAAAAGTTTCAAATCCAAAAAAATTAGAAAGATCAAAAAGTCAAAAACAATGGAAAAGCATAAAATCAGGAAAAGGAGAAAATTGAGCATGAAGAAAGTAAAAACATTCAAAAATTAGAAAATTGTTGTCTTGGTGAAAACCTAGCAAATAGGCGCCTTGATGATATAAAAAAAAAATTTTAAAAAATAAAAAATAAAAAAATTTGAAAAAGAGAAAAGTGTCTTGGTGAAAACCTAGCAATAGGCGCTTTGGTAGCAAAAAAAAAAGAGAAAAAGAGCAATAAACCCAAAAGGTGAAAACCTGGAAATAGATGCTTTTTGCTCCTTTAGGTCTTTGAAAACTTAGCAAATAGGCGCCTTGATGATATCAAAAAAAAAATTTGATAAAGAGAAAAGTGCCTTGGTGAAAACCTAGCAATAGGCGCCTTGGTAGCAAAAAAAGCAAAAAAAAAGAGAAAAAGAGAAATAAACCCAAAAGGTGAAAACCTGGAAATAGGGGCTTTTTGTTCCTTTAGGTCTTTCCTAGTTGCATTTGTATATATTGTCTTTTCACCATCTCATTTGTACACATCCTCATTGCATCTGTCATTTGTGCATAAGTCATAATAAAGTCTCTCAGCTACATTGTCACATACTAGGTTTCATTTGCCCAAGCTTTACACATGGTTTCACTTATCACTTGGGGGGAAATCATTAGTTTTTGGTACAAACAGATTCAGAAGTGCTACATCTTGGTAACATAACAGAAGAAAATTTTCAAAATTTCAGAGGAGAGATATTTTGGAACCTTTGATGGATATCATTGTTCAACCTAAACAGTTTGATCGCATAACTTGATCCTTGACCTTCATTGACTTATTTTATCAGCATTAAAAATTGGCAACGCCCTAAATGATCAAAATGTGGAATTCTTATTGAAAATCTTGATACATTGCAAAACACTTGAAATTTTTGATGATTTTCATTGACCTTTTCAAGTCATGTTCTTTTTAGCTAATCAATGATGTTTTAACTAGATTGGCGATGATGAAGACATGATGTTTTTCTTGAATTTTGTGTGACTGTTTTGAGGAAGACCCCCTAACTTGTGTGAATTTGTCTAAAGACATGGTCATCAAAGAGACGTCGAGGACATTCATATAGGAAAGAGGGTGAACCTTTGTTTGTTTACGCAAAAGGATACCTTGGCTATTTAGATTTTCCATATCTTAATACCAAAAATCCACTTGCAACATTGAATCCAATGAAACTGGTATTCATATTCCCGTAGTTGGTCATTCAACTACTGAGGGTTGTATTGGTTCCTAAAAGAGGTTACCATTTGAGATTAAAGTCATATTCATATTCTTATGGTCACAGTGGCACCAGTAAGGATTGTATCGACTCCTAGTTCCACGATGCTCAATGATGAAAATATATCTCTTTTGCGTTTCTTTTGCAAAAATCAATGACGGATAGTTGCATTGCAATGCATTTTCATGTTAGATTAATTGCATTATTTAGAGGATTTTTCCAAGTTACAAAGGGGGTTAATCATTTTTGGAGTTCAATCAATTCAATGGTTCCAAATCAACAATGTGAGATTATCTTTTGCATCCATTCATTCATTAATCAGTATTCATTATCTTTATACATTACAAGAAAAGCAAAGAAAAGAAGCATTCATTCATTTTCATCCTTAAGATTGCATTTCATCAATATAGTTGCATACATCAAAATCCAAAAAGATTGTTTCATTCATTTTACCATTGCATTGCATAAACCATAACATCATGATAAGATCATAAAAACATATAAAAGTAGTTGCACAATCATTTGCATCCATTTATCTATGTCATAACATAAGACATTGCATCCATAGCATAAAAGAAAGAAAGTAAATGCATCATAGAAATCATGTAGATCTGCATATAAACAAATCTCACATCAACATCATAACATCAAAATGGGGAATCAAAGAATCATTATAAATAAATGTCCATCATCAAAGAGTATATCAAATCTTTATGTCAAGATACATCGAAAAAGTGATCCATAATCAAAGTCCTGATCAATAAATAGAAATGACACATCAATGCAATATCACAAGATCAAAATCTCATATCTGTATCAAGACCCAGCAGGGGCACCTAATCCATCACCAGTCGTAGCACCTGACCCATCACATGTACTTGTACCCCCTGTGCCATTTGGATCCCTATCACCTGATCTATCTTGAGTAGTCAATGGTGCCTGACTAGTACTAGCAACATTTGGCAACTGTGCCATCATCATCATAAACTATTGTAGCTTGGTAGTAACCTGATCCATCTGGCCAGTCATAGCAGTCATCCCTACCTGCAAAGTCCTCACATCTTGTACTAGAACGTCTACAACCAGAGGAATTTGAGGAGCAAGAGGTACTTGTGGGGCAACATGCACCTACGATGTAACAACCTGTGGATCTAGATGAGGAGGCCCCTGTCCCTATGGAGATGTTGGTCTCTAAGGAGGACCCAGACCCTGTAGAGGAACCTATAAGGGAACCTGTCTAGCCACATGTATCTGTCTATGTCTCTGTCTTCCCCAATCTACAGTTGGTCTATGTTGTGCTTGTCTTTGTAGAGGTACCTATGCCTATCTCTACCTAGGCTTCCCAAAACCACCACCTCAAGCTCTAACATGACCACCCCGCATCCGAGGTCCTACATCTCTCTGTACCCGAGGATCTCTTTGTCTCTGTACTCTCCTCATTCCACCACCACCTCCATCACCACCATCTCCACCGTCATCATCAGAAGTCTCATCTGCATCTAAGATAGGCTCCATTGGATCTATAAATCTCATAAACCTATGACGATAAAACCACTCTCGATAATTAGCAGACATCCCCGCATCAGCAACGTGGTCTAACATGTCCCACCTGATATATATCAATCGATCAATCTTTGTACAAGCAAACGTGTAATCTACCTGTGCACCCCACATCGATCTCTTTGCCTAAACTCAAGCGTATAAATCCATACCCTGAGGCATGTCATGTACTCTTCCATACTGTCGTGAAACTCTCCTGAAGCAGAACCTCTCAATCACAAGTGGTGATCGTCCAATCATCCATCGCGGTGAAAACATGTAGAGGAGCTCACCTTCATCCTCCCACCATCCCTCGCAACCTAGGTAAGGTCTCCATACGACTTGGTCAATATCATCAATGATGTGGCGCCAATACTCAAGCTTTCCCAGACGATGCTGGACAACCATCCCATCATATAAAAATGCATAAGGCCATCCTCGGCCTCGAACTCGAGCAACAATTCGTCTCATAATTAGGATATGCTCCCAATTCCATAACTGCAATAAAACTGCACCTGCTGAAATAGTTGCACTAGCCATGTACACAACATCATGCAAATCATGATACAATTGTGCTAATACATAGGATCCCCAATCAAATCTCCGAGGATGAGTGATCAATTCCTCTAGAATGCGACCCCATCCGATTGAAAATCTGTGACCTCGTCAATCTGGTAAAAGTAAACCACCGATGACTGCACCCAAGATCATTGGCAAAGTATGAAATGAAGCAAATTGTGCCCACGTGATGGTGTTATCTCCAATAGTTTCATCTCTGAACACTCGTCTGCATGCGCTCCCATCGTATACCTGATCATAATAAACTCTCTCCACAAGTCTGAATCCTCAGCAATCTGTATGCGTCCTCATGTGTGATAGCCATCTCACCGAGGGGTAGATGGAAGGTATTATGGTCAGAGTGTTATCGCTCTTCCATAGCTATAAGAAGACCTCAGTTCAGCTGAAACCGAGGGAGATCAAGAAGGAACCCTAACCCGCACTGCTCAATAATCTATCTCTTTGGATCCGTCAGCTCATCGACTAGATCAAATATCCAATGCGTGACATTCCGTATATACAACTTACAGAAATGTGCCTACATTTTGCAAACAAAGTGAATTATATTAGCATCTTTGTATCAGTGGATCATTTCAAGTCAATCAAATGAAATCAAATCTATCCTCGCTCTATTTTGAGCGCATCAACCTATTTTCCTAACCTCTAGATATTGAGAAGGGAGCAATACATCAGTTTTTTCTACCAATCTGATTGACACATCAAACATCCATTTATATGATTATTCTAACATCCTAAACACTTAGTAGCATTATGGAAACACATCTATATATCTTGGAAATCAATCCGATAATCCAGAGGATCACTCGAAAGCAGTTTGTTCATCCTAAAATCAGGTTTTTCATCAAATTTCTAGCAGGCGTCACTTGGCTAAGTGTACGCGTCATTTCAAGCACCACACGTCATTTCAGACATCATATGCATGATTTAAAGCATTGCAGGCGTTACTTTATAGTATACGCGGCATTTCACAAACCTAGGCGTCATTTAAAACTTCCTAGGCGGCATTAAAAACATACTTTTGCCCAAGGGTTTGCTACACGGCATTTTACACATTGGATGTCATTTTTTACCTAATTACTAGGCGTGGTTTTACTACTACGCATCATTTCATCGCGCGGAGGCGGCGTTTAACTACCCTATGCATTATTTAATCTATCCTAGGCGGCATTTTGCAAAAATTAATCTAAAAATCATCAAAAAATTGCAATAAATGCTATCAAATAAATGCACTAGGAAGGTCAAACCACGTACCGAAGGTCTGTAATCCAAGGGTCTCTGATATCGTCGCCCTCTCTCAAACCGATGCTCACGAATGGGGACCACCATAGCTGTCAATCTCACCAAGATCAGAGCAAAATTTCTATAGTAAAAAGTGAAAATGAATAGTAAATTTGGGTTTTTCAACCTATTTAAGCTATTTGACCTCATTTTGGAGAGATTTTTGACCTAGTGAGACCTTAATCTCTATTTTCTCAAAACTGGGGCATGTTGTGACATCATCATCATCATCAATGTTTTCAGAAATGAAATCATCTTGGATCTTATTTTCCATTAGTATAATCATGTTTTGCATCTGGACAACAAAATGTTTTCATTTCTAAGGGGCATCATCATATCATCAAATCAAAGTTCTGCATCATAGCTTACATCAATTTGGGAAGTAAAAATTCAAACTTTTATCAGTGGAGCATTTAGCATCAGTTTCACATTAGGGATTTCACATCAGTTTTTCATCAAGGTTTCGCATCTGAGTTTTATATCAGGTGATCAGTTTCATATCAGGTTTTTGCATCAATCAACCAGCATCAAACCAATGATCGGGACATCAAGTTTTCTTTGAATCAATGTGCTTCGCACATCAATTCAAAGAGGGGCATTTGTAGACACCTAAAATTGACCAAGTGTTCTCTTAATCAAGGAAATCTGCATTTTTCACCAAATTGCTCCTAATCTCATCAAATTGCATCAAAATAGATCAAAATCAAATCAAATCAAATGGACATTTATCAATCAAATTGGATAAAATCAAATTAAATTAAAGGATTAATTAACCATGACATTAAATAATCAAATATAAGTCTAAAAGGATCAATCAAAATTATATAATTAATTTTAATCAATTAATTGTATAGTTTAAATCAAAAATCAAATTGAACCTATTCATCCCTACATGGCTAATTTAATTGATTGATTGAATTAAATAATCCCAATATCTTTCAACATGAATTTGAGCAACCATTGGGAATTGAGAACACAAAGCACATGGATCACTCTTAAATTTGAATCTTAATCACTCATTTTGAACTTTGAATCTCAATCACTCAAATTTGTCTCTTTGTCCCAACCTTTGAGATATTTGAAAGCCTCTCACTCAACCATGGTTTAACTATGATCAATTAACTCCACCCCCTACCCTTGGGAAAATCCTATAAATAGAAGTCATTTTGAGAGCATTAAGGATCCTAGAAATTTGAATGCAAAGCATCAAACCTCTTGTCATTTTCATAGCAATTTGAGCATTTTGAGAGTTTATCATAGCATATTTGCATCATGGAAGTCATTTTGAGTTCATTTGAGTACAATTTTATCATCATTTGAGAGAATTGAGCTAGATTTAGGCATTTATCTTCATCAAATTCTCGTTCTAGGACTGTCATTGAAAGAGATTAAGGCTGGAGCTTTTTCAACATGCTTAGATAGAGAGCCATGAGATGCTTATTGATTTAATTGCAATTCTTAGATTAAATTTCCATTATTTTTCCATCGAATTGTAGTTAAACTAATTTCATGAAGGTGTATTTTATTCACACACATTCATGTACAAAAAATAAAATTTAAAAAACCACCTTATTTTTGCCTTTGGATGCCAAAATTATAATATAATGTCATTTGTAATTAAATTAGTTCCATGGGATAAGAATAAAATAGGTATAAATTACAAAAAATTGATAATCCTTAGAGTAATGAGTCAATTTGAAGAGGCAAACCTCCAAATATATTTCATAACAACAAAATCCATCATATGATAATAATAAAATAATCACTACCTCTCGTTTATACTTATAATTTTTTTCATGGATACCAGGGATAACTTTAAGAAACCCTCCCTTAGGAAAATATGTAAAACCTTGGCGAATACTAAACTATTTTAGGAGGAAAAAATTAATATTATTGGCGATTTTTTTTAATTTGAAAGGATAAAATATTAATTATACTGGCGATTTTTTTCAATCGTATGAAAATTTTGTAAAATTTTGGCAAATCTTTCATTATTCAAGAAATCGGTTTATCGGACTTGAAGGATAAATTTTCCCATTTTATCAGCGCAATTACCCCACAAATTATTCAACGAGGTTTGGGGGCAGCGCCCCCAAGACGGGGTCAAATGGCTTTTATTAGTTTTTTAAGAAACCTTGAGTTCATTTTATATCGTCTAACATGAACTAACACTATTTTTTATAACCATTGGATGATCCAAAATCAATGGCGTGAGTTCTATTTCGGGCCAAAGTCTTAAAGGACACAGATTCCACCAAAAGTCTCCGGAATAGAGACACGTCACACATGTCAAATCTATTTCGGGCCAAAGTTTTAAAAGACATAAAGTTCAATAGAAAGTCTCTGAAATAGAGACACATGTCAATTATATATATGTAACCCATACCCTAACCTTAAATGTTGATCACATATTGGCGAATATGTTTGTTAATTACGATAAGCTTTGAAAATTGTAGGCAAATTTTTTCAATCTACTATGTCCAAATATTAGATTCGATTGGCGATATTGTGAAAGAAAAGGAGAAAATTACATAAACTGATAGGCGATGGGCCCAGGAATTTGACCCAAATTTATAAAGTTCAGGCAACACGACCCACATGATATACGCATTATATTCGCCAAATTTTGGGTCCCTAACATTAGAGATTCGCTAAATGGCGAATACTCGCCACTAAAGTTTTCCCTGATGGATACCACCTAATTCAACATTACTACCTTTGTTGAATTAATACCTTTTTAAGTTAATATAAATAATCATACAACTAATTAAGAGTTATGTTAGCCACAAGATATTAGGTATCAGATATCAAGGTTGATGAAGTATGTGAAGCTCTTGGCAGCATTCGTGTGCCTTCCAATATGTTAAGCAACGAGCCTTAGATATTAAGAAAAAGCAAACCTTACCTTCATGGAGGTAAGATCAGGCAACAAATAGAGTTAAGTATATTAACACTACATCAAATATAATGCATCTTAATTTGTTACTAGTTTTCTTTTCATATTTTTCTTTGAGCTCTATGTTATTTTAGTGTGTTCAACCTTTATGCACTTCAAATTATAATTGATTGGGAATTATCTTTTTAAGTGTCTTTGTTCTCTTGGTTTGTATTGCAAACTCTTCCTCTACATTTCTTATTGATAAAAAAATATCCTCTTTGTTATTAAAAAAAAGACAATAATGAGGTATGAGTTTTATTTGGTTATAAAAGGAATAGCGTGGAAGATCATGCTCTAAGTTTTGATCGTGTTAGTGCCAAATATCATGAAGGAATATTCTAGATGATCAATTTTGCTCGTTTGGTAGCTGGAATATGCCTGAAATTGACATTATCTTATTCCCACTTTTGTTTCTTCCATATTTGTGTCCATCCCAAAAAACTGAAATTGGAATTTCGAAATTCCAATTTTGCCCCAAAATGGGCATATGTATCTTCTACACAAATAGGTGGAATTGAAATTTCGAATTCTAATTCCAATTTTTATAAAACCAAATTTAATATCTCGTCGGACCCGTGACTTCTCCAAACCTTCATTTTGAAACACATTATTATATTATATTGCTATAAGGATGTAACGCATATATATGTATGTGTACATGTGTGTGTGTGTGTGTGTGTGTGTGTGTGTGTGTGTGTGTATACACATGCAGGTGTGTATACACACGTATATACAACACATGTATATACACACTTGTGTATGTGTATATACACACAAGTGCATATACACATACATTTGTGTATACACACGTGTATATACACATGCATATATATACGTGTATATACACAAAATATATACAACACATGTATATACACACTTGTGTGTATATACACATACATTTGTGTATACACACATGTATATACACATGCATATATACACATGTATATACGTGTGTATACATGTGTATATATACACTCAAGTGTGTATATATATACACTATTATATTATATAGCTATATATATATATAT
>MU226925.1:4186897-4209243 GCA_018584345.1 Thuja plicata | reverse complement strand
TGTGTGTGTGTACACATGCATATATACACGTGTGTATACAAGTGTGTATATACATGTGTATATATATACACATTATTATATTGCTATATGTAATATGTGTATTTTTGTGTGTATATACATGTGTGTATATACGTGTACACACCTACATGTATATACACACTTGTGTGTATTATGTATATATACACACATATATACACGTGTATACATGTGTATATATTCAAAGAAATCAAAAATCAAAAAACCTTATGTATCTTCTAGTCATCTTCCGAGTGAACCAGGATCAATATCTTCCAACTGACTATATCCAATATTTGGCATCTTCCAACTGACTATATCCAATATTTGGTATTCCAGCACCCAAACAAACCCATTAATAAGTTAAAATGTAATAGGATGGCAAAGGCTGGAAGCCTCAAGTCATATTTGAGATTTGAGTGAAAAACCTTTGTGGAAGTTTACAAGGATAAAGGAAGCTAACGAAGCCAAACGAAGCCTAAGTTAAAATGTATTAAGATGGCAAAAGTCGGAAGCCTCGAGCCCTATTTGAGATTTGAGTGAAAGATACAAGCATAGAGGAAGCTAACGAAGCCAAAGCCACTTCTCTAACCAACCATATTTATTTTTCGAGAATGTTAAATTCTCTTCTACTCATTTGAGTACCATAATGTCGCAACTAAAGTAACTTTCATGCCAACAATAGACACACTTGTACATTATTGTGATAATCATGAAGAGAAAGCAAAGTCAAACATAATCATTAACCTAATACAGAGACAGTTTTCAAGTTTCAAAATGTTTAGTTGGTGTATTATAAGAAGCCAAGCTTTGACATACAATTTAATTAGATTTATTTATACTCGAAATAAGAGCTTTTAACATGCGTTTCAATTAGTACCCTTCGTGAAAACTAAAGCTTAAGATGCACCGACGATTGTTTAGATTACCTGCATTTCTTGAATTATACATGTCCCCAATAGGACTAATCCAAGAAGCCCTTACAACAAGGATTAACCTAAGGTAATCTTATCCAAAAAGCCTCAACAAGGGCCTAACCTAAGCTAATCTTATCCAAATGGCGGGACAAAAACTACGAATTTGAATTGAGCATGTCTACAGGGTGAAACCCCCCGTTGACCCCCCTTCTTTCCAAACTAGCTGGAGTGAAATAATTCCTAATTTAGTTATCAGTCTAATCCTAATAACTTTTCAAGTGTTGGCATAGAGCTTTAAATTCAACCAATTAAAGCTAGACCTCCATTTTGGTGTTTATCAGTGACTTTGAGGCTGGAAGAAGATATACCAAATTGAGCAAAGACAATGGCAACATTTACAGGTCCTTACCATCCAATCCCATGGAATGACCAACATTCTCCACAAAAACAAAAACAACAAAATTACAAATTTAATTCAATTCATTTTATGTCTTGGGGCATCAGGAAATTCAAAGAAAGTGGTAAAACTTTGTATGCATTAATTGAATGCCAACATATATTACTGCCCTCTTACAAAAAGTCAGAAATATCTTTTAAAAGACTTGATCATCATCAAATTCTCATATCGGAAACCATACAGATGCTACATGAACAGAATACATTGAAATCCAAAACGTTCCCAGGAGACCAATCAAGAATACACGACATTACAACTATGATATAAAATATGGGACAGCAAGGAGCAAATGCATATAACAGTAAGTAATAAACTATGAGAAGTGCTAGAATTGGAAAAAATAACTGGTGTTGTAACTGTACATATTCAAGTAATTTGTTCAAAACAGATCCACTGTTCCCTACACAGCATTTGAGTCTCTAAAGCACTCACCCAAACCATATATGCAAGTAACTAGGATACGAATCTGTTTTGCACTTGAGTCACTTCAGCACTCACCCAAATTATATATGCAAGTAACTAGGATTTGAAATATGGGGCAGCAAGGAGCAAACACAAATAACAGTAAGTAGTAAACTATGTGAAGTGCTAGAATTGGCACAAATAACTGGTTCTGTAGGAGTACATGTTCAAACAATCTGTTTAAAAGAGATTCACTGTTTCCGTACACAGTATTTGAGTCACTTCAGCACTCACCGAAATTATATATGCAAGTAACTAGGATACGAAATATGGGGCAGCGATGAGCAAACGCAAATAACAGTAAGTAGTAAACTAAGTGAAGTGCTACAATTGGCACAGATAACTGGTTGTGTAGGAGTACATATTCAAACAATTTGAGTCACTTCAGCACTCACACACATTACATAATAACAGATGCAAAGATGGGTGGATACTGCGATTCTACAAGATGTGGAAGGTGCAAATATTACAAAACTCATTATCTAGCTGAAATGAAATCATGTACAGCTCTCTGCACTTACAGAATGGCTTTGATGTAAATAATCATATAGTTAGGATTCAATAAACATCATGTATAAGAACTTTGCTTGTAAACTGCTAGTCAGAACAAGTCAAATAGAACCTATGACCTGCTATTAGTCAAAAGTTGGAAAAGAAAAGTGACTCTCAACAAACAGTTGAAAGAAATAACTACAACAATTAAGAGGACTAAATGCTTCAGTGGTTTAATTAAGACATAAAAAAGAATCATTGGATTCTATGCTCCATACTCTACAGTCTACACACATATATTCTACCAGGCTGCCTGTGGAATTTCATGTTTCCCTATACATTTTTTGAAGAACATAAACAGATGAAATTTAAAAAGGTTATTCACTTACCAGGAATAAAAACAAACTATCAACACCAATAAAGCAAACCTTATAAAAAGCCTTACTTATTCTGTTCAAAAAAAATATAACCAAAAAGGCTTTTTGAAACAATCTGTGAAAAAGAAGAATCTGAGCGTTGTGATCTTACGAAAACAAAAAAAAAACAGTTCCCCCCTCCGTGACATCTTCCATAACGGTCTAACACAGCACAAGGCAATATTTGACTTAATCATGAAAGCCTCAAGTAAATAAATCATGAGATAATTAAAAGTATTGCAAAATACTTATATAGCACCAATTTCTCTTCAGCTCTTAGTAAGCGGTCCAAAAGCCCAAATCAAAACAGGATTTAAGAACTTAATTTCCCTGCCTTGACATGTTGAAATTAACATAAGCTGGTGTGAAGCAACGAAGTGCAAATAACCATCAACCTAAAATCAAATAATGGAAGGAAAACAACTTTGTTAAATTTACTCTCAAAAACATCTGTCTCGCTTCACCTCTTACAAAGAGGATTGAATGATCAAAACAAAATTGAATGTAGTATATATTAAGGAAGGTCCTACATCATATCTCTAGCAAAGGCACAAGCTCCAAGACATTGGATAATCAAACACATCTACATGACGGCTAAGGCTATCTGTTTTGCAATCACTCAATCCTCGTCCTCCTCTTCATCTCCACCTGCAGCCTTCTTTGATGCTGCCTTCATGTTCTTTCGCTTCACACGACCAGGCCGTCCACCACCAAGAGGACTAGTTAAAGAGAAGTCTATGTGCTTCTGTGAATCAACTCTGACCATGAAAGATGGTATATTCACCACCTGCCGGCCAACCCTGCACAATTCCAGGGTTTGTCAATTACAGTATGCAGATGTAATTTATTTTGAACTAGCAAGTTAATAAAAACTTAAAATCTTAAGATTAATTGAGCAGAGCAAATTCAAATTTGCCAAAAAAGAAGTTATACTGCAAAAGAAAACTTAATTTAATGTGCTTCAGGTATTATCTGCTTGAGAAAAGCAGAGCTTATGACGACAAAGGCAAGTAGCTCATTCAATAGAGCAAGCAGAGCACCTATGATATCACTGTATACAAACAAATAAGAAAACATGCATTCCTGGAGTTTCTTTTTTTCAAAAATCTCTGAATCCCTAAGATATGCTATGCCTTCTATTAATGAACGGGGTTTTAAACTTTACCACAATTTCAACTTCAACTCCAGACTAGGCAAAACTTGGAATAACAATGGCAAATTAAAAATACAAATAAATTCAAAACATGAGTTTAGAAACATGCAAAATACCATTTAAAAGTATAAGAAGTGAATTCAACAAAGACATTGCTAGAATAATTACTGAAAAACCATTCAAATACACTGCAAAAGGAAAACTTTGAAAAGGAAAATTAAAAAGAATGTAGGATACGATTAAAAAATTAAAACAAAACTACTAATAAACTAGTATTTGGCAAGAACTTGCCAGAAACTAAGAAAAAAACTCGGGAAGTATTTGCCATAAACTTGGAAAAAAACCTGTCTTCACCAGAGAGTTTCTGACAACTACAAGTAACTTGCCAAAGCCCCACATGCCATTCGAGTGCTTGGCAAGCTTTTAAACTATGAGCTAAGGTCCGAAAATGAAAGAGAGCAGGCAGGTGTCTGTGTCATAACTCAATGAGATCTACAAGACAAATCACAAAAATGGAAAGGAAAAAAATCTGTTCTACACTAGTATTGGTGTGCCTTATTAAGTAACTACAAAACACTATATAATATTGACAGAGTTTATCAAAGCCACAAACAAAATTCATAATTGGGGACATGGCACAAAAATATGTAAACTACCTTATATGTCGTTGTCTGATGAGCACACGAGCATGATGGATTGACTTGGCCATCCCAGACTTAAATACAAGTGTCTGTAGTCGGCGCTCAAGGAAGTTCTCAACCGTCAATGCCAAAACATAATCAAGCTTGTTCTGACTCTCGTCAAGGAGTCCATACCTGTTCATGCGACGCAGCAGAGCCTCACCCTCAAAAATCCGACGGGAATTCTTCTCATCAAGAGTAAGAAGCATTCTTGCTGCATTACGAATACGGCTCAGGGCATATTGAACCCTCCAGAGTTCTCTCTTGTTACGAAGACCATACTCTCCAACCAACTTGAGCTCAGCATCCAACCGTTCTTTCTCATAAGGTCGACGAGGCTTCTTAAAAGTCTTACCATCTGCAACCCCAAACACATCAAAATATCATAATGCATTCAATGAATACACGAAACGCATCCACATATGTACATTTTTACCCCCTGCTTCCAAAAGCTTGACACTTGCTTATCCCCGGTGAGCATACCACAACATTGATCTTAACATATATCAACAACTACTCCCATATTTAACAAAGATAGAACCTCCTTACCCTATGTCATTGACTCATCTACCATTTGCACATTCTGGATCAATAATCTTGCATTTTTAGAATCTTTTAAATTACCATAACAACCAAAATCCCTCTAAGTCGCACACAACAATTCATTAACTTTGGGACTTTGACTCATCCTAGGTTGTTAAGCTAAATAGTCCTAAATTCAAGAATCGAAGTTATCAGCATTTCCTATTCATTAAAGATATTACTAACTTTGATCCACACCATTATTATTGTTTGGAAATTCTATATCAATATTCTTACCGAATTTTTTCTGTTATCAAGGCTTAGATACCTTCATCCCACATAATTAGTGTTCTTTTACACAACAAGGACCATCAATTTCTCTACAGTTATTGCCCATGCCCCACACAAACTTTTACATCTTCTTCACTTTTCCCAAAATCAAAACATTCCCTTTCCCCGCCCTAATTTAGACTTCACAATCCAACACTCAAAAATTTAACCTTTTTGTTATTTATCAAATTTTAATATTTTCGATGTATTCCTCACAATTTTCCCCTTATGAGAATTCCTAAATCAACAATCAGAGCATATATCCAGCCCAAAAATTTATAGTTTACCTTGTCAAAAATGCCGTTAACCAAAAACAATTCTACCTTTTACGATGAAATCCTTGCATAATTATCGGACATACCCCAATCATTTATTTTCACTGACTCACAACAACATCTGAGATCAAGCCGCTGAGAGGATTAGATGTTTTTTCCAGTTCTATTTTTCAGTTTTTCAGAACCAGGTCATCCCAAGTCATCTGGATTGATTTACAATTCCATGTGACCACGATCCAGTTTTTTTAAATACTCCGTTTTCCTAAAACCTGTTAATTACATAGAACCATGTACCATTTCAAAAAAGCCAAGTGTAATCCTCTGCTTACTACTAAAGGGCCATGCACAATGAAATATATTTTACAATCAATTTATCAGACCCCGGTTTAGGAATATTTGCTCTCCTCAAAATAGACAGAAACGACCAAACCCTAGAGTTAGAAGTACACATAAAGCGATGTCCGTAGATCCATTGAAACAAGTTATGATTTTTTCATTCGCTGCTGTTATTCTCGAAACCCTACGCGTACATTTCAATGTTTCAAATCCTTGGATCTATCTTTCAGCAGGTCTCGTAAATCATACTATTTTTAATTCGATCTTAAAAAATGACTTAAGGAATTTATTCCATTTTATTAGGATTTTACTCAGTTCTTTTAAAAGAGAGTGATTAAAGGAAAACATATTTTAAACCCTGCCCTCCCACCCCCGCCACCGCTCCTATATCCCCATGTGAATAGAAACTAACCCAGTGATCCTACCAGTTCATACAGAAAAAGATCTGGAAACAATACTAATAACAGATCAGGAAATTTATAATAATATGCTTACAGTTGCGATAAAAGCTAACGTGCACCATGGTTGCCGCTGAAGCTACACCTCTACCTGTTCTTCGTCTCTCTCCAGACTAATAACTCTAGAAAAAATGAACACGGGGGGATATTTACGGCTAAATACTTGCCCTAGCAGCAAAAACCCTAAAACCTTTGTGAGAATTTACCTTTTTTTTTTAATGTATATTAAGGTGCTTTGGAGGACTAGGATTAAAAAAAATTCTTGTTCATTTTTGAGACGTTTTTAGTTCTTTCTTAATTAAATACATATATATATAGTTGGTATATTAGCTGTGTACAATTAGTTAATTTTATTTTAAGCATAGTTTTGTAATGATTTAATTAATTTTGAAATTGTTTTTATAATTAATAATATATTTTTATGAGATATATATTTTATAATTTATTATTATAAATATATTATTTTCATTACTAAATTCAATTTCAATATATTTGAATAATATTATAATATATAACTATTATATATTCTAAAATATTTATTATATCTATGTTTAATATATATATTATAAATAATAAATAATTATTATAATTTCTAATATATAATATATATTATTCTATAATATATATAATATAAAATACTATCATATATGCAATATTATATAATTTTAGTCTTTATTTATTATTTAAATTCTACCTAGTAAATTTGCATTTGTATGGGATTATCTATTAAAATATGCTTTAAAAATTAGAGACCCCTTGAAATTTTGAAGTTTAAGTTTTATGCTTTTTACTTTTTCATTCTTATAAAAATCATAGAATTGTTTAATTATCAATTTTTTTTTAAAATGTATTGAAATATTTTTAAAATCTCCCTTCATAAAATAAAACTTTATTTGTATTAAAAATATTTTATTTTTATTTATTTTAATAACTAAAAAATTGTATGGCAACAACTTTAATCTTGTAATAGAATGAAGTAAAACATCTATATAAAAGGATTTTAATCATTATGTAAATTTAAATATATTTAATATTTTATGATGTTAGAAATTATAAATATGCTTTTTTTTGTATTGGTAATAAGAAGATGGGGGCCTTCCATCCACACAATGTTCTTCTTTGCTTGGATTTGGGACAGCATGAAGATTTTGTCATCCATGGCATTCTTGTTCTTTTTTATCTCCTCGTGAAGCTTCTTCACAGTCTCTTCAAATATAGCAAGATTATCCATGTGCATTCTCCATTCATAGTGATCCTTCATCTTGAACACGAACATGGTGGAGTGTCTCATTTGAAGGAATCTCTTCAACTTCTCTCTTCCAATCAGCAAGTGAATAGAGACATGCGAGGAGATTTTAAAATATGTGAGTTTTCGAAAAGACTCAGTAAGGATTATGGGATTGACTTGATACCTTTCTTCATTTCTACATTTCCAAATCTGCCAAAGAATGTTAGGAGACAGAATGTACCAAAACAGATTAGTGTCCTTATTTAAGCCATGGATATGCCCATTGATAATTTCAAAAATATTAAGATATTTAGGATATGTGATACCAAACATGCGCCATATTTCTTTTGCAAAAGTACAATCTAATAAAATATGCCTACAGGATTCTGGAAGCCTGCAGATGCTACAAAATTTAGTAAATGAAGGGTCTTTCCTTATAGGAAGTTTGTCAAGTAACATAAGCCACTTGAAACAACTGATTTTTGGGTCAATAACAGCTCTCCAGAGTTTATCAAAGTATTTCTTCCAAGTATTAGTATCCAAATCAGTATACCAAATTTTGTTGACATGTTTAATGATAGCATCATTATGGCTCATAATTTTATATATGTTCTTGGCTTTAATTGTTGTCACAGTAGTATCATCTGGCCACTTAATGTCCAGAAATCTGAGAGAATCAACATGACAGGTGGTGGGTAGATCCTTGCATGCTTTAACAACCATATTGTAGGTCTTTTTTTGGGACAGAGGGATGTTATATCTGGTTCTGAGCTCCTCCCAGCTTATAAGGTTGTCATGTTCAAACAAGCATATAAGTTGAGAGATGCCCAAATTATTCCAAACTTTAGCAGAGCAGCCTTGGGAGAGGGCAAGAGGTTTACCTAAGAGGTAAAGATTCCACCAAATGGATCTTTCACCAAAGAGATGATTATTGTCAAAGAAGGTTTTATTAGAGATAAAGTGTTTAATATATTCCCAAGCTTTCCAAATAGTTTTGAAAACCACAGCTCCATGGACAATGACAGGGAGGTCCCCACCAATGAGGTCACAAAGGGGGAGATTTTTTCAGGACATAGCCTTCCGAGGGAAACCTCTCTCAATATTACCCCTAATAAGAACCTTCCATGGTTCATATCCATCTAGAGAGTGAAAGATCCATTTGGCAGCAAGGGAAATCCCTTGAGATTTAAGGTCCTTTAGACCCATACCCCTAAGGAGCTTGTCGATGTAACACCAATCCCATTTAACAGCTTGGAGATTTTTATTCCCTTTACCATCAGACCAAAGAAAATTTCTAATAGCCTTCTAAATTTCCAGAATTTGATAATTATTAAACATCCAGGCAAAGGAATAATAGATATTGTAAGATGAGTGAATCTTTTGATAGACCTAAATTCTGCCAGCTAAGGAAAGGGATCTATTGTGCCATTTACCAAGTTTTTTTAGTGATTTTTTCCTTCACCCAAAGCTACATATCCTTAGTGGAAGGTTCAACAGAGAAGGAGATACCAAGATATCAAAAAATTTGGTGAGGCCCACCCCATTGAAAGGTAAATTTGTTAAACCAATCCAGAGGTCGATCATCCCAACCAAGGCAAATGGATTTGGATTGAGATAACCGGGCGCCAGAGATAGTGCAAAATGAAACAAGTTTGTTATGAAGAGCAGTAAAGTTTTCTTCAAAAACTTCAAAAAATAGGCAGTCATCAGTAAACTGAGAGTTAATAAGTTCAAAATCATCGGGCAGAGTGACACCTTTGACAGACAGGGAAAGGGAGTTGTCCCTAAGGATGTAAGTGAGAGCATCAAAGGCAATAACAAAAAGAGCAGGAGCAAGGGGGAAGCCTTGCCTAATGGATCTACCAAGAGAGAAGGGCTCAGACAAAGAACCATTCACATCAACTTGAGTAGAAGCATCCTTGAGCAGGAGATTAACATGGTTGCAAAAGACAGGAGGAAATCCAAAAGCTTCAAGCATCATGGAGATAAAGTCTCATTTGATCCTGTCATAGGCTTTTTTGAATTCCAGTAAAAACATAGCAGTATTCTGGTGTGAGTGTTTGGACCAATCCATTTCCTCCCAACTAGTGATCAGATTCTCAAGTATGAATCTTCCCTTAATGAAGCCAGTTTGGGAGGGACAAATGAACTTGGGAAGAATACTTTCCATTCTAAGAGACAAAATTTTACCAATAATTTTGTAGGATACATTAAGGAGGGTGATTGGCCTCAATTTTTTATTTGGTAATATCCTCTTTTCATTTATATATGTTTAAATTATAGTATGTTACTTAATTAAATGTAAGATTTACAAAATTATTTATAATTATCTTGATAAATTTAAGCATTTTTTTTTACTAAAATTTTGGAGAATTAATCGAGCATCTTTCATTAGATGACATCATCCATCACTCAATTAATGATAAAAATTAAAAAAATCCATTATTTCTTAATTGAGAAATTAAATAAATTATAAAATTTAATTCATTATTTTTTAATTAAAATATTAAATAAAGTATATTTAAATGTAAGATCATAAACCATATTTAAATGTAAGAGCATGGGCTTTCAGGGATTCAAATGTAGGTTATATATTAGAAAACATTCAACACCAAACAAGTTTAGTTTCAAAAGATTTAAAACTAGCAATTGCACCCCAACAAGGTGCAATGGTTACTACTTAAGTAATATATTGAATGTTGAGGAGAAAATTTCAAGTAATTTTAATCTAATGTAAGAGCACATTTAATTTAAATCTTATGAGACACGTTAATCTAATATACACTGCTCATGTGTAATACATTTGTTGGTCATCGTCTTCAAGACCTAAAGAACAATAGGAAAATGATGTCTTCATATTGTTGAGTTAAGTGCGCGCAATTCTATTGATCACATATTGTTGAGTCAAGTGCAAGCGATGTTGTTGTGTGATTACATAACAAAGGTTGGAGTAAATAAATATAAGGTATATTCCTTCTCCTCAAATCTAAGTATTCAATTAATTGTAAGCCTTGTTCTCACATGTCCTGCTATTAGCTATGAATCTCTCTATTTCCTTTAGGCGTGCCTTGTCTATTCTCCACACAATCCTCCACCTTTTCATTCAAGAGATGTTCAAAGTTCTTGAAAAGTAGTTTAAAATGTCATGTTACATTTATGGTTTTGTAAAATGGGGCTTTAACAAATACCCAATCAATACATATAGGTAGTGACGCACATTGTATTTTGTACATCTAATTTTATTAAGTCAACAGTATGGTCTAGATATCCAAACACAATTGAAACAATGTAGCTTGTCATGGTGAAGGCCTGTGTATACATTTTACTTTGCTTAGAATTACTTATAATCGTCACAAGAATGTTGTCTTTATTTGAAATCACAAAATGAGTATGCATCTCTCCCAACAAATTTGTCTTGCAACAGTCTTTGAGCTAAATTTGAATACAGTGTGGCACTCCACAGGTTCTAGACAAATGTAATACTTGTTCCAAGGAATTTTCTTAAAAATCCAAATATAATTGCCAATCTCTTGTTGGAAATGGGTTGAGTAACTAAGAGGGGAGGGGTGAATCAGTTATCACAAAAACAAATCCAAGTCCCTTAGATGTCTTAATCAAACTTATCATTGTTACTCGGTTAACAAAGCAATCTTAAAATATTAACTGTGATTTATCCTTTAGTGATTAAGTGTAGAAACATAAAGCATAAATAAAATAACATGTACACAGATGACACCAAGATTTAACGTGGAAACCCAATTTGGGAAAACCACCAATTGACTAGTTACTGTTTCTCACTCTTCTAAAGTGAGCCCTGTCAGGAGCCAACCCTGTTAAAGGTTACAATACACACTATTAGGTGTGACCCTGTTAGAGGATTTAATCACCCTATAAGGAGTGGCCTTGTTAGAGTTCTTCAAACACTTTAATGTAGAAATGCCACCTTGTGAGAGGATTTATGAAAGATTGTTAAGTCTACTCTGTAAAGAGATTTGGATCACTGCTACAATTGTTAGAGAGTAACAATGGATTGACATGTTTGACAAAGCAACTGTCTTTTCTGATTCAGATCTCTGCTATGGATTTAAACTGGATCCTCACTAATCAAATATTGTATTACAGCTCTGTCTGGATGTTTTGTCCTTAATCAGAATCCCATCTGATTTTGCCTTCACTCTTAATATCAAAACTCTGCCATATTTTGCTTATTTATTACCCACATTCAATCCAAACTTGATCTTGTATATATATGATAGGCCTTGTCAAGTTGGCTTGAATAACCTTCCAAATAAATAATAAAACTTAAGTCTATCAGCTGCATATAACCAATTAAACATAAAATGTAAACTATTGTTAGTCAGCTGACACTAAATGCATAACTCGGTCAACACTGTAATCCTTCAATGTCTGACCTTTACTGTATTTCCTGAGTGAACCCGGTTAGAATTGAAAATCACTTCAGTCTTCTTCAATGCCCGAGAGAACTTGGCATACACTAACTATGCTTGGTTTAGGTATAGACATTTGTGTAACATCACTACATTTGTGTATACATCAATGACAATACACAATTGAATAATTATCATCAACAATCTCCCTCTTTAGCATTGATGGCAACACAACATGTCATAATACAAAGAAGTTTAGAGCAACAAACACAAGAATAAAATTTTATTAATATCCTTAGCTTCATTTTGATTCTCATACAGAAAACTTACTCTATCTTCACAATCACTGAAATACATATTTCTCCCTCTTACATCAATCTCTATTTCTGATAAAATTTCTCCCTCTATCATCAATAATCTTTTCCCTTAATAATTTCTTTGGCATGACATCAATAATCTCCCCCTCTTTGACAACCAATGCCAAAGACTCTATCCAATGAAATTGCAGTGTACCTGATGTACTGATTCATATGCAATGGGCTCTGACAATTTATATCAACATGTTAAATCTATTTTGTAGCTCGGTTGATGCATCACTAACCTGCCCATTAGTGAGCCTCTGTTAGGGGAATCACTCCTAGCTTTCCTCTAAGATACAAGAATGTATCCTTAGGTAAATTTTGTATGAATATGTATGCAATTTGTTCTTTAGTATTTACATATTCCAACCTTACTTCCTTGTCTTGAACCAATTATGTCAAAAAATGATACTTTATTGCAATATGCTTAGTCTTAGTATGCATCACAGGGTTCTTTGAAATGTTAATAGCGCTAGTGTTGTCACAGTAGATAATAACTAGTTCTTTGATTTCCTCCTTCATACCTGACAACAACTGTTTGAACCATATGATATTTGAACAATTTACTGCTGCAGCAACATACTGCCTCTGTTGTCGACTAAGAAATGCAATTTTGTTTCTTGCTAGTCCAAGAAACTAGCCTCTTACCAAGAAATAATGCTCCACCACTGGTGCTCTTTCTGTCATCAACACTTCCTGCCCAATTAGCATTAGTAAAATTATTCAAATCAAAGTTTCCTCCTTTCTTATACCATAATCCATAATCTTCAGTTTCCTTAAGATATCTCGGAATTCTTTTGATAGCCATCAAATGATTCTCTCTAGGATTAGTTGAAAACCTTGCAACAATACCAACTGCTAATGCAATATCAGGTCTAGTGTGAAAAACATATTGAAGTTTACCAATCATGGATCTATAGGTAGTCTGATTTACCTTCTTTGATTCATCATCCTTGGAGAACTTATGTCCACTAGACATAGGTGTCCCAACTGGTCTGGAATCTTCCATTCCAAATTTCTTCAGTATCTCTTTGATGTATTTAGACTGAGTAATGTAGACACCATCCTTCATCTGATGAACTTGTAAACCAACAAAGAATTTGATTTCTCCAAACATAGACATCTCAAATTCCTTACTCATAGCTTTGGAGAATGCTTTGCATAAATCATCATGTCCAGTAAATAGTATATCATCAACAAATATCTTTGCTAGTAGTATCTTGTTTTGAGGTCCTTCTTTGATGTATAAGCTACTATTGTCATTAGTTCTTTGAAATCCAATACTTACTAGGTAACCATGCAATCTTTCATACCAGGCTCTAGGAGCTTGCTTCAGTCCATACAAGGCTTTGTGCAATTTTCAAACCATATTCCTTTTTTTAGGATCAAAAAAACCTTCAGGTTGCTCAATATAGACTTCCTCTTCTAGAATTCCATTCAAGAATGCAGATTTTACATCCATTTGGTATACCTTGAATCCTTTATGTATTGTGTATTCCAGAAGAGTTATGACTCCTTCAAGTCTTGCAACTGGAGCAAAAGTTTCTCCATAATCAATACCCTCTTCTTGAGCATATCCTTTACACACTAATCTTGCTATTTTCTAGAAACTTCACCTTTTTCATTCATCTTGTTTCTGAAAACCCACTTAGTACCAATCACATTCTTATCTTTTGGTCTAGGTACAAGAGTCCAGGTTTTGTTCTTTTCTATATGCTCAATCTCTTCATTTATGGCTTCTATCCAACTCTCATCATTCAACACATCTTTAATGGATCTTGGTTCAATTTAACTAAGCAAACATGTACCTTTAAGTTTTTTCATTGTCATTATACCTTATGTCTGATCTCCAATTATTTTCTTAGGTGCATGATGCCTTCTGACATATTTGGCAAGTACAGGTTCCTTCCTCTTTGATTCTAGGCTTGCTCCACTTGGTTCACCATACTCAAACATTCTATTATGCTCTTCTGACTGATACTCAGGTTCCACTATCTGAGACTCGGGCACCTCTATTTGAGACTCAGGTGCCTTTGTCTGCGACTCAGTTCCCTCTATCTGTGACTCGGTTCCCTCTGTCTGTGACTCAATTTCTTCAGTCTGAGACCCGATTTCTTCAGTTAGCCACTCGGGTTGCACAGGTTGCAACAAGGTTTGTGCTGATGAATTCAGTGGTTGACATGGTTTTTGTCCAATCACCATTGCCTATGTCTTAGGTATAGTATTAGGTTCATAATACACAAAGTTTCTATAGTCCTCAGGCTCTTTACTGCTCTGTTCTTCACTTCTCTTTTCAAATTCATCAATCTTTACATGTACACTTTCTATGACTTTATGAGTAGAAAGATTCAAACATTTATATGCTTTGCTTTTACATGAGTAGCCTAGGAATATACCTTCATCACCTTTTACATCAAATTTTCCATTTCTTGTTTCCTTCAAGATGTAACATTTACTTCCAAATACTTTGAAATAACAAACATTGGGTTTATAGCCATACCATAATTCAAAAGGTGTCTTCTCAGTACCTTTCTTCAGTTGAACTTTGTTCAAGGTGTGAATTACAATGTTGATAGAGCTTCCTTCCAGTATTTGGTTGCAACATTCTTTTCAATCATCAAGGTTCTTGTACAATCCATAATGGATCTGTTTCTTCTTTTTTCTATCCCATTTTGTTGTGGTGTACCTGGGGAAGATACTTGTCTATTGATTCATCTTTCATTATATTTTGTAATGTCTTCTCCTTCTTTCATTTTCATCCGATCAAACTGACCTCTGAGAATTTTTTCTTTGGATCTCTTTGCATTGTCATCTCCTCCATGTATATCACGAAGTTTCTTCCACATATCATGGGCAGTAGGTCAGTCCTTGACTTCATCAAATTTTGAATAGCTGAGTGAAGAAGCTATATCAATCATCATTATGTTATGATTCTTCATGTCCACCATATGATCCACATACATAGGTCTTGGTGGTTCCACATACTTGTGATCCAATAATTGCAAACCAATATCTCTAATAGTAGATAGATGTAGCTTCATCAAATCTTGCCATGCAACAAAGTTTTCTTTGTTAAGCTTGGGGATCTCCCTTCTGTAAGACATCTCTGATCTTTAGCTTAGGCCTTGAAACCTTCCCTGAAAGCACCAAATTATTTGATACCAATTGTTGGAAATGGGTTGAGTAACTGAGAGGGGAGGGGTGAATCAGTTACCACAAAAACAAATCCAAGTCCCCTAGATGTCTTAACCAAACTTATCATTGTTATTTGGTTAACAAAACAATCTTAAAATATTAACCGTGATTTATCCTTTAGTGATTAAGTGTAGAAACATAAAGCATAAAGAAAATAACATGTACACAGATGACACCAAGATTTAATGTGGAAACCCAAATTGGGAAAACCACCAATTGCAACTAGTTACTATTTTTCACTCTTATGAAGTGAGCCCTGTTAGGAGCCAACCCTATTAAAGGTTATAATACACCTTGTTAGGTGTGACCCTGTTAGGGGATTTAATCACCCTGTAAGGAGTGGCCTTGTTAGAGGTCTTCAAACACTACAATGTAGAAATGCCACCTTGTGAGAGGATTTATGAAAGCCTGTTAAGTATACTATGTAAAGAGATTTGGATCACTGCTACAATTGTTAGAGAGTAACAATGGATTGACCTATTTGAAGAAGCAACTGTCTTTTTTGATTCAGATCTCTGATCTGGCTTTAAACTGGATCCTCACTGATCAAATATTATATTGCATCTTTGTCTGGATGTTCTGTCCTTAATCAGAATCCCATATGATTTCACCTTCACTCTTCATATCAAAACTCTGCCATATTATGCTTATTTCTTACACACATTCAATCCAAACTTGACCTTGTATATATATGATAGGCCTTGTCAAGTCGACTTGAATAACCTTCCAAATAAATAATAAAACTTAAGTCTGTCGGTTGCATATAACCAATTAAACATAAAATGTAAATTATTGTTAGTCGGCTGACACTAAATGCATAACTCGGTCAACACTGTAATCCTTCAATGTCTGACCTTTACTATATTTCTTGAGTGAACTCGGTTAGAACTGAAAATTGCTTTGGTCTTCTTCAATGCCCAAGAGAACTTGGCATACACTGACTGTGCTTGGTTTAGGTATAGACATTTGTGTAACATCACTACATTTGTGTATACATCAATGACAATACATAATTGAATAATTGTCATCAACACCTCTCACCATGGAGGATGATGCATGGTTATTTCCCTCCACATCATAGATTTCATGAATCTAGATAATACCATGTTGTCTTCATCTCCCAAGACATTTGTTCAAAAGTGCATATTTCTATAATATTATGTGTCTATGACACAAAAAGCATGTACCATTTTATTAACTTCAATCCAACTACATCCAAAGATCCTTTTATTCTTTCATCTTTCATGAGTCTTCTTACCTTTTGAAGCTCGTCCAACCTACCCACTTCTGCATAAATGTTTGATATAAGTACATATGGTGTAGCATTTTGGGGATCTATCTTAGAAAGAATATAAGTTGTAATTTGTAAATACTCCTAATCTTGTGTTCTTATGTGATCAATAGGCATCAAGAAAACATATCCACACATCCATCATTGGTTTTGTTGACATTTTGATAGTAAAATTTAGAGTTTTTCTCAAGATAGCATGACCAATAAAATCAACCATGCACACATAATGATCAATAATAGGTGTAATGCAACAAGAGTCACTCCTGTTATTAAATTATTTTCAGCCCCTGTCCACTAAACCTGCATAGTTGCATGCAAATTAAACTCAACCAAAGATAAAATGGTTGAGTTATATTCCAGAGTGCTTCATTAGTTCAACAAGTGATAGAGAATCCTTACAGAGAACATTGTGTGCATACCCTCCAATCACCACAATCAAATATTTCATGTGCCTTTTGTATACCTCCACACTTTACATACATGTGTCGATATTATGGAAAAGAACAACTAAGAAGGGGAGTGGGGAGGGGGGGGCAAATTAGTTATTACCCAAAATCTTAAACCTCAAACCCTTGAACCTCAAAACCTTCTAACTTGTGTACCCTTAAATATGATCCGAATAAATAGAGTATGAAACATGCATGCATATAATAATTAGAAACACATTCACACAAGTTGACAAAACATTTTTATCTTGGAAACCCTGTTAGGGGAAAAACCAAGATGGGTCTGATTACCCACAATAAGAAAATGTCTTGTTAGAAGTATAACCTAATTACAATATATGGGGAATGCACATGCATTCAGGCTCACTTCCTAGAGCTCACTGCTCAAATGAAAAGACTTGGGCTACAACCCTGAGGAAGGCTAACTTCCTTACAATCTAATCATTATAATTATCCATACAAATTTTGTGAACTGTGTAAGTGACATCCACCCCATGTTTGATATAGCTCCAATGTAGCACAATGCAGATCTCTATTCAACCCCTTGTTGACACACATATGATTCCCACTGAATCAGGCTCTCCCTTTGGTAGCACCCTCTAGCATCTACATTTGCGATCTGCACCTTGAATTTTCCCTAATTCATCACTTTAAAACAAGAACTAGATTGAAAAAAACCCAATTCACTATTTCTTCAATCAGTGCACCATATTTCTTGATTCAAATCCATCTATGGCTACTAAATCATGGCCACCGACTATAATTACCACCTCGAGATCATAAATCTCCCAGATTTCATGATTTAGCACTTGTGCAACATAATTTACTAGAGTGGGAGTTGGAGCTGGAGTGGGAGGGAATTTGAATATGATCAACAAAACATTGTTCATGAAGAATATCATTGAAGGCATGGGAGTGATGGGAGCGGGAGTTGGAGCTGGAGCGGGAGGGAATTTGAATATTGTTGAAGGTGGGAAAAGTGATGCTGGAGGAAACAAGGTTTCTGCAGCTACAGGAGATCAACAAACTGCAGGAGGATCAACAGATGAGGGCTTCACTAAAGATTCAAAAGATGGCTTTGCCCCCCTTTTCGAGACGGTGGGCCAGGAGAAAGATCCAAAAGTGATGCGGCAGAAAAAAGTGATCAAGCTTCGAATAGAAATACCCTGAAAGGAAGCTGGTCGTCGTTATTTGGGATTAAACCAATAGAAAAATCTTCTTTCCTGAGTATCAACAATACATCAAACCCAAGCACTGGGTATTACGGTATTTCTATTCCTGATCCTCTTATGGAGCATACTATTTCTACAATGGCTCTTACGCTAGTAGGAAAGTTCACGGGAATAAGACCCAATATTGAGCTAGTCAGGGAGTTTACTTACCATAAATGGAAACTCAAAGGACAGGTGGACATTATAGCAATGACAAAAGGGTTTTTTTTCTTTTGTATTCTCAAATAATGAAGATCTATCAAAAGTGTTGTGTGCAGGACCCTGGATGTTTGGCAAATCATCGCTGGCTCTACAAAAATGGGTTACAAATCTGGATCTCAATGCTGAAATATTTGAGTCCGCCCCTGTTTGGGTGAGATTACCTAGTCTCCCAATGGAATACTAGCACAAGGATGTTCTTGTTGGGTTAGCAAGTGCTTTTAGGGAGATGCTTTCGATAGATCCGATGACAGCTGCAAGATCTAGACTAGTCTATGCGAGAATCTGTGTGAACATCCACCACAAAATGGATCTGCTGGAGGTCATCACCATCAGTTCCAAATTGGGTAAGTACATCCAAGCTATTGAATATGAATCGCTCCCTTTTGCTTGTTTTACTTGCAAAAAATTTGGTCACTGGGCTAAACAATGTCCTTTGAAAAAACAAAAAGATAAAGTAGATCAAAAAAGTGAAATATATCATAAAAGAGAACCTAAAAAGGTTTGGAAGCAGAAGGTAAATCTTAATGAAAAACATGCTGGAAAAGTTGATCAAGACAGGAGAACAACACAGACAACTTAATCAGTAATGAACCAGAGGAATCACAGATTGTTGAAAATATAATTAGTTTGGTAAAAGACAAAATAGATTATGAAACAAATAAAGATTCCAGTATTGAGCAAGGGAAACATAAAGAGAAGGAACCAGAGGAAATCAATAAAGCCAATACAAATAATGGGTTGGAAGGTAGTAGTGACTAGGGGAAGCCTAAAGATAAAGAACTAGAAGACATTAAGCATGGGATTCCTAATGAGAAAGAACCAGAAGACATCAATAAAGCCAATACAATGAAAGAGTTGGATGGTTTTTCCACCTCAAGGGTACCCCCCACCATTGGGGGAAATGAGGAGCAAGAACATTACTCAGAAGAAAGTGATGATGATTCCCTCTCCCCTATATCAGCTCTATGGAGTGAAGAAAGCATTGAGATAAATCTGAATCTAGAAAAACACTTTGAAAATCAAGAAGCCCCTTGGTCACAAATTAAGAAAAATAAAAGTTTCAACAAAAACTCAAGCAAGAAGGATGATCAGAACAACTCTCTATTGTTGGACTCTGGGAAAAAACAAGAAAGTATCAGTCAAGGGGGAGTTCAAACTAGAAGACAACTTAAGGCAGATGTGGGCACTCCCAAAAGCAAAAAAGGCAGGGAATCACAGAAGAAGAAAAGAGAGAATGAAGCAAAGCTGAACATAGCGGATGGTAAACAAAGAACCATCCATGAGATATGTTCCCCAAGCCTTTAATATGAAAGTTATCTCATGGAACATAAGAGGGCTTAACAGCCTCCATAAACAGGATGTTCTTAGGAACATGATACGAGATAGAAAACTAGATATTTTACTTATCCAAGAAACTAAGATGACCAAGGAGAAACTGGAAAAGATGCATGTTGCAAAATACTATGGTAGTATTGGAGGTGACTCGGAGGGAGCTTCAGGTGGAATAGGTATATTTTGGAATACTAAAAATGTTATGTGTAAGTTGATTGTTAGTGAAAAGAACATTTTAGCGGTTAATATTAAGTATCTCAAGGAGAATCTCAGCTCGAATCTTATCAATGTTTATGCACCTAATACTAGAGGTGGTAGGCAGAAATATATGCAGATATTGAAAGATATCTGCACCAACAACCAAGAAACTCGCTGGATGATTATAGGATATTTCAATACTCCCCTTAAAAATGAAGAAAAAAAGGGAGGAAATACTTCTCAAATTGACAGCAGATCTGATCTTATGGAATTCATCAGTGAGGAAGCCCTACTAGACATTGAGCTTGAAGGTATTATCTATACTTGGTTGAATAGACGCATAGGAAAAGACCTGATCCAAGTCAAATTGGATAGAGCTCTATGAACCTCTGACTGGTTGACTAGTTACTATTGTATTCTTTCTGCAAAACTCCGGGTTGGTTCTGACCACTATCCTATATCTCTGAATATTAATAAGATTAATGGCAGGAAAAATATCCCTTTTAGATTTGAAAGAATGTGGTTAGCTCACCCTAACTTAAAAGCTAAGATAGAGGAATGGTGGAATCCTACTATTGAAGGGGGAGCAATGTATAGAATGACTAAGAAACTGAACAATATAAAAAACAATCTCAAAAAATGGAATAAAGATGTTTTTGGGGACATATTTCTTACAAAAGGGAATCTGTAGAATGAAATCAAGGAAATCAAGAATAGTATACAAAAGGAGGGTCTCTCAGAGGAAACTAGAAAAAAGGAAAATAAATTGTTGGTGGATTACCACAATGTTATCACTAAGGAGGAATCATTTTGGAGACAGAGATCTAGAGCTCTCTGGCTTAAAGCTGGGGATAAAAACACCAGATTTTTCCACATGACAGCCATGAAACACAAAGCTATTAATAGGATTACTAATCTTCACTCAAAAGGCAAAACTATGAGGAAGGAGGAAGAAATCAGATCTGAGATGTTAAATTATTTCTCAGATTCTTTTGACTCAGGAGAAAGAGTTGAATAGATCTAATCAGGACGAAATATTAGCAGTTATTCCTAAAATTATGGAGAATCATTCTAACAAAATGCTCAAATCTATTCCCTCGAACAATGAAATCAAGAATGTTGTCTTTTCCTTTGAAGGAGAAAAATCACCAGGTCCTGATGGTTTTCCTATGCTCTTCTTCCAGCAGTTCTGGGAGATTGTTGGACAAGATGTTCAGGATGCGGTTAAAGATTTTTTTGGGACTAAATGTCTCCTCAGGGAATTAAATGCTACTTTCTTGGTCCTTATTCCTAAGAAACCTGGAGCTAATACTGTGGAGGATTTTAGACCTATCAGCTTGTGTAATTCTCTTTACAATATTATTTCTAAAGTTATTACTTCTAGACTGCTTAAACTTCTCCCATCTCTAATTTCCCCCTAGAAAAATGGTTTTGTTCCTGGGAGGAAAATCCTTGATTCTATTGTTGTGGCTCATGAGAATCTCCACTCATTGGAAAAAGCCAAAAAATAGGGCTTTATGATGAAACTAGACCTCTCAAAGGTGTATGATAGAGTTGACTGGCACTTCCTGAGTAAGGTGCTGAATGCTTTCAGTTTTAGCAAGGACATCATTAAAATCATTATGCAACTTGTAACTACTATGTCCTCTTTTGTTATTGTGAATGGGGGATCTTCCTCCTTCTTTAAACTTTCTAGAGGTCTAAGACAAGGAGACCCCATATCTCCCATCTGTTAGAGTAATTTAGCAATTGCTCTTTAGTGCTTAAGTTTCACTTAGGCAGTTTCGTTAGTCTTAGGAAAGTTTCTATTTTCTAGCAGTTGCCCTTTTAGGGTTTCGACATCCTTTATAAGGATTGTCATCTTTGTATTTCATAAGGAGATCAGTTTGTAATCTTTATTGTGCTAATAGAAATTATTTCTGTCACAATGGATTTGGGTTCTCTTTCATTTTGGCCGCCATAG
>MU226925.1:4157397-4185073 GCA_018584345.1 Thuja plicata | reverse complement strand
CTTTCTGCAGTAGTTTAGCAGTTTTGCTTCTCCCTAAGTTACACTTAAGGGGGGGTGTTAGAGTAATTTAGCAATTGCTCTTTAGTGCTTAAGTTTCACTTAGGCAGTTTCGTTAGTCTTAGGAAAGTTTCTATTTCCTAGCAGTTGCCCTTTTAGGGTTTCGACATCCTTTATAAGGATTGTCATCTTTGTATTTCATAAGGAGATCAGTTTGTAATCTTTATTGTGCTAATAGAAATTATTTCTGTCACAATGGATTTGGGTTCTCTTTCATTTTGGCCGCCATAGATTTCTGAATACTTCTATCCTCTTTCTGTCTTCTTCTTCTGTGTAACAGCTTTGCATGCAGGTGATCTTGGTTGCATTGCGTTTTAGCAATCTCAACACCATCCTCTTTGCTATCCTAGCTGAATGTTTGGGGAGGTACATCCAAAGTATGGTGGAAAAAGGGGATATAAAGGGCATACATCCTTCTTCTGCAAGACTTATTTGCTCCCATGAGCAATTTTTTGATGATACTCTCTTAATGGGAGAGTCAACTATAAAAGAAGCTAAAAATATTAAGAAAGGCCTCACTATCTATACCTTGGCTACTGGCCAATTAATCAATTGGAATAAAACTTCCATATTCTTCATAAACACTCTGGCAAAAAGACAAAAGAAAATGTCAAACATTCTTGGTTGCTCTATAGGGAAGCTTCCTTCTTCTTAATTAGGTCTCCCCCTTTGTGTTACTCCTCCTGAAAGCTTCTGGTATAAATTAATTGACAGATATAACAATAAGCTTGCAGGCTGGAAAGGGGCTCTCCTAAGCAATGCAGGAAAGATCCAACTTTTGAAATCAACTCTTCAGAATCTTCTTGTCTATGCTATGAGCTTGTTTAAAATTCCTCACAAAATTGCTATGGAGATTGAGAAAATTCAAAAAAGATTCCTTTGGTCTGGGGTGGAAGAAAAGAAAAGACTTTGCCTAGTCTCTTGGGAGAAAGTGTGCAAGCCTAAAAAACAAGGAGGTCTTGGGCTGAGAACCATCAAAAATATGAACCAAGCCCTCATGGCTAAACAACTATGGAGAATTTACTGTGATAAAAAGGAATGGAACTACATAATTAAAAGTAAGTATCTTTTCATCTACAACACCTTGGAGGACTTTATAGGTGATGACAATTGCACCAATGGATCCTATATATGGAATAGCATAAAATCCACTAAAGAGCTTATAGTTAAAGGGAAAAGATGGAAGCTAGGAGATGGTAGAAGAATTGATTTCTGGGATGATGAATGGATTCAACCTCAGCCTCTTTCTAGCAACATTGATTGGAAGCAATGCATCGAGAGATGCAAAGAAAATATTGGTTTGAAAGCAGTTGACTACTGGCAGGACAATAAATGGAAGAATATGGGAGAAATTGATAACAGATTTATTTCCCTCCAGCAAGATCTACAGACCTGGTATATTAAAGAAAACATCCAAAACTCCATTGTTTGGAATCCTTCGTTGGATGGTAAATACACTGTGGCTTCTGCAAATCACCTCATCACTCAAAGAGAAGAAAGGCCTCCTTGTTTCTTTGTTTGGTATAAATTTCTTATACCTAAAATTAATTTCTTCTTCTGGCTCCTAATTCAAAACAAACCTTTGACCCTTGACAAATTGTCTATAAAAGGGATTTATATGGTAAATAGGTGCAATCTCTGCTTTGAAAATGTTGAATCCTGTGATCACATTATGCTTCATTGCCCTTTTACTCACAAAGTGTGGGATATTATTTTCCAAAAATGGAATCTATGCTGGTGTTTTCCTTCTTCTTGGCAGGATTTTGTTACCCAATGGAGCTACCCACCAAAGAACCTTATGGACAAAGATCTTTGTCTTCTCATTCCCCTCACTTCTGCTGGAGGATTTGGAAAGAATGCAATAATAGAATATTTAGAGATAGGTTGGCTTCTCCCAAAGTGATTGGTAACCAGATATGCAGAGCACTAGAAGAAAACTTTAACTATGCTAAATCATAATTTAATATCAATAAAAGGGAAAGTGATAGGAAAATCAGAGACTCGAATCCTAACAATCTGAGATCTATGGCTTCCTGGAGCTCTCCTCCTGAAGATTGGGTAAAAGCCAATTTTGATGGAGCTGTGAAAGGCAACCCGGGAATTGCTGGAGGTGGAGGCATAATTAGAGACCATTATTGCAACTATGTTGGTGCTATTGCTGCCCCTTTGGGAACCCAATCCAATCATAGGGCAAAGGCTATGGCAGCACTCAATGTTATTATGCTGGTAGATGAAATGGGATACATAAAAGTCTGGCTGGAAGGGGATTCTTTAAATATTATCAATAATATTAAAGGCATTTGTAAGGCATCCTGGACAATTGAACACATTATCGATAAGATAAAAAATATTGCTTCGAATTTCTCTTCTTTCCATGCAACTCATAATTTTAGAGAAACCAACCAAGTGGTAGATAGCCTTGCTAACTTGGGAGTTAAAAATGATGTCACTCTCAAGTGGCACGGGAACACTAAAATCAATGATGAAGTGGAATCATTGCTTAATTATGATAAGTTCAATCAAAAAATAGGTGAAATTAATCGCATTAATCATTCTAATTAATGATGAAATGACCTGGGGTACGATGATGGCTTTCTACCTCAGGATAGGCAGCATTTGTGTTTACTTCTCGTATACACAAGTAAACTGGTTTTTCATTAATAACTCTGTGACTGCTAAAATCTGCAACTTCTGTCTGCGGAATATTAGTATGGAATAGAAGAGTGAGGGAGATTACACAAAGACAAAAGAGACTGAAGATATGGGCGGTGATCTAAAGAGAGAAGAACCTGCGGTGTGCAGCTGGAGGAATGAAAAAGAAGTGTGGAGCATCCTCAAGAATGGCAAAGTCCATAGATACATGAAGCGTCTTCATGGTAATAACAAAGATATTACGAAGGCCTTTGTCAATGGGTGGGATAACGGTAAGGTGAATATCCTTGGTAGATCTGTTAAGCTTACTCTGGATTGTCTGGATGATATCACGGGCCTTCCTCTGGAGGGAATGCAATTTATTAAAGATAAAAAAGAGGGCAACAAAGGGTACAAAAAATTCCCTAAAACTGACAAGGAAAGGGCAATACTGGTGAAGAACAAGCTAGACTACGTCAATTTGTCTAACATTAAATGCATTTGGGCATTTGTGATTAGGGCAATCATGGAATACTTTGCTTTGGACGACAGATTCTCCAAGGTATATAACTATAATTTTGTCTTGGCAAATCATTTTTGCCACGATATTAGGGTCTATTTTCCTTTCTTTCTGTTAAGCTCGCTCAACTAGAGCATAATTGATCATAGGGAAAAGTCTTCCCCTATTCTTCATGAAGGTCTTATATTGCTGATAACTGATTATATTAAAGATCATATCCCTAATCCTATCCCCAAGAGCATTGAGCAAGGTAAAAGGAAAAACACACCTACTAGTAAGAGCCCTAGTAAGCCGAAAGCAAAAAAAATATGTAATAGCCCTCTTGAGCCTGATATTTCCTTATCTATCTATGATGATATTGAGGGTATGAAGATGGACAATGAACAAGATGAGGTCTCTTCTGAGGATGAGGGTTTCATGATAAACCTAGGCAAAAAGGAGAATAATAAAAATACCAAAGTTGAGCAGTTGGAGGGTAAAGGCTAGATAGCGGATGATTAGAAGACTAAGAACATAGTTGATACTGAGAATAGCAATGAAACCCACATTGAGGATACCACATCAAATACTGAGGTGAACAAGGAGTAGGATCATGAAAACCAGGACTCTTACAGGGAGTCGGGGGATAAGAATACTCGTACTCAGAATAGTGAGGGTAAAACTGTTGAGATGGAGGAACAAAACACAGAGTGTCATAACAAAATGGAGGATCAAAGGGATTCTTCTAGGATGAATGAAGAGGAGATCACTATCCTTGATGAAGAAACTAATAAAAATGTCAATGAAGAGCACATCCACGAAACCCTGAGTGATAAAGGAGAAGTGAAGAGTGATCAGAAAAACATAAGTCTTAATGATGAGATTCGTGAGAGGGACGTCAACATTAAAAGGAGGGATTCTTTTACATTCCTCCAAATGGCTAAAAACAAAGCAAAAAATAGCTACACTATGGACAAGTGGATTCAGGAAGACATGAACCAGATGAAAGCTAACCATAAAAGTATGGAAGATAGAATTTCTTTGCTGGAGGACATAGTGGATAAAATGCAAAATGACTTTGTTACGTATCAGTAAGGCAAGGATGTTTTTGAAAAGGCTAACAACATGGATATTAAGATAAGTACTCTAATTGATAACAAGCTTAAACAAGTCAATGATAAGATAAACAACAAAAAAGCACTTCTGAAGAAACTTGCCAACATTAGCAAAATTGGCATGAAAAACTCAGTGGATAATATGAATTCTCTATATAATCTCCTTGAAAGTAATTACAGTGATAAGGTTAAGACAGAGAATGAAGATGTCCAAGAGATTCAAATGTCTGGTCCTGGTACTAGGACACTGTTATGCCCTGCATCCCCGTCCCTACATTTTGTGTGCAAAATATTGTGTCCCCCTTTTTCTTTTGTTTGTTTTTGCTTGCGGCTTTGCCTTGTCTTTTTTCCCTTTTTGTTTTCTTTCTCCAGGGTTTTCTTCCCCGTCGTTCTGTTTTGTTTGCTTGGTTTTTCGCCTCCGGGACTTTGGTCCTGGAGGTTGTTCTTCGTTGGGAGTCGAACTCTGGACTCCGGGATTCTTCACCACGGTGTTCTTAAGGGTGACATCACGAGGAATCCCCAGGCCCGGGGTCCAGAGGTTTGCTTGTCCGAAGATTGCCGGAAGGAGGTGGATTGCCCTTTTTACCATGGGTATAAATAGAACTTACTTGTCACTTTCACATTTACCGCGATTAAAACTTTCGAGCACTCAGAGTGATTTTAGAGCAATTACAGAGCAATTTGCAGAGAGTTAGCTATAATAAGTGCTTAACACTTCCAGTCCTTATCAGGCGATCGTGAGTGCTTCATGGTGGCGGTTGTGACCGTTTGACAACTGTAGCTGTTGTAGAGCTCCCGTGGTAACTTCCTCCTTTCCTCCGCCTTTTGAGATTCTCAGGTTGGTGTTTCTGTTTCCGCCTTTTTTGTTTTCTTCTGGTTTGTTTGGTGTTTCTTTTGTCTTGCTTTCGTTTGTCATCTTTCTATTTTGTTTATCTTCTATTTTTCTATTTTTTACGCCCGTTGGTGGGTCGGCTTTGCCAGAGGGTTCTCCGCCCTCTGTGCAGAAGTGGTCAGTTTGTAAAATATGTAAACAGCTGTATATACTCTGCCTTGCCTGGTTTCCTACGGACGTCATTCCGCATTGTACATGTGTGTATATTTGTGTATAGTCTTTGTATATCCCTCCATTCCCATGTATATACCCCTCAGCCTTCATGTATATCCTTCTGGGTGGCTTGGCAAGGTGGTTGAGTCACCTGCGTTGCTGGTTTTCTGCCCATGAACTCATTTCGGGGCAGAAAACTGCCTGTTTGAAACTTGATTCTCGACCGGTTTCAAACAAGTGATTTTCTCTCTCTTCCATAAAACTAGTTAGACCCTCATTTATTTCCCATGCGCAAAATCAATTCCAGCCAAGTGGCCTTCACTTTTCACGCGTTCAGACAGTTGGCTCCACAGTCGTCGCCATAACTTCCATTTAATACCTATGCACGTGGCGCCCACGTGGGCTTGATGACTTGCCTTTTTACATGTCCTCACCAACGATTACTTCTTTGGACTCCGGGTCTCCTACCATCATTCATCCCGTGTCTTTACCAAGTGTGATAAAATTCCTGGACCCGGATGTTTAGTAAAAATCTTAAGTTCATATAATGCGTGTGCTTTTCAGTTCTTTTTGAATGAAACTAACTTTTCAGGAAAAATAAGCATCACTGTGGTAAGATCTCCAGACCCCAAAATACTTATTTGATTAATGCTTTCTGATGGTCGCTTTGCCTTGCAGGTTTCCAGAGTTCAGTTCCCAAGCATGTCTGAAGCATCCGCATCCTCTCCATCCGGAAGTCCAAAACTACCTTTCGCGGTAGCCACCAGGGTAGCAGTAAAGTCCAAAATGGAGAAGGCCTTGGAGAAGATGCCCTTGACTATGAAGTTCGTGCAATACAACATCATTATGGGCTCAAAGATCGAGTCCAAAGTCAAACTTATCACCGACACCAGTGTCGGAACATGGCCAGAGATGTAGGCCTTGGTAAAAATAATGTATATCCAGCGACAGGTTGGAGATCAGCTAGCAATCAACGTCGGGGACTCTAGAATCCTCAAGGTGGCTTGTTTCCCGTGCTCCGTGCAATCTCTAGAGCTTATCTTAATACTAGCCACCAACTACAACTCTTCTGTTCAGGCTGTTATGCTCGCGGCCACGGAACCAACTAGATACCCTACTCCTTTGGTATCCCTTGACCTAGTCACATTCCAGGCAGGACTAGGAATCCCACAATTTGCCAAGGCCTCAGTGGTTACAAGGACTGATGCCTTGGCCTAATTCACATAGCTGGAGGATGTCGCCCGGGTATATATGAATACCTATTGGCTCAAGGTTCCAAAGAGGGACCCCAAAAGGATGAAGATAGAAATTCCTCACTCCGAGTTTAAAGAGAGCATTCAGATGGGAATGATAGCATTGGCCTAGGTCTTTGGGCAGCCATCTGCCCAAGAGTTTGCTAAATGGATGTATTAATTCCTTCTTGACATCTCCACCAAGGGAGGATACTTCGACTGGGCAACAATAATTTCCAACCATGTCGACTCCCAGTTCCTGCAACTGAATAGGAAGAAGAAATTCTACATGTCTTCCTATGTTTTCTGGGCCCTGGCGCAGCAGAGGCCCCATGCCCACGGCCTACTTACAGACGACGTGCCTGGGATTGGCCCAGGACAAAAGGCACCATGGGACCATTTCCGACAAGTTCAATGGGAGGCCAACTTCCCCAGTTTTTGCCAGGTAAACGATGCGTTCGTTTATTATCATCTTCTCACACCCACCTGGGACGCTAGATACCACCTATCCTCAGAGGCGATGAATTTGGTCCATAGTTATGGACATTATTACATCCAGTTCCAATAGAACACTTACATTAGGGTCACCGACTTCTCCAGGAAACCCTACTTGTTGCCCAAACACTGTGGGAACAAATAATAGAGGTGCATGCCCTCTTTTTCTTGAAAAAGATACCCAACATTCCATTCCCAATCACCTGTGAGAACTACACATGCAGCTTGGCCGCCGCAAAGGAGGCAGACAATGAACTGAAAAGTTACAACTTGGGGGAATTTTACTTAGCGCGGAAAAATTTTGATCCACACGGAAAGATAGCAACGACACTGCCCCGGGCTTCAGAGGCCCATCACATCCATATGGAGGATTTATGGGCAGATTGCCAAGATGATGTGGAGGTGCGGAGCAGGCACTACATTAGAATGACGACCGACATGATGCAAAAGTTGAAGCTCTGGAGGTTCCTGACGGACTTCTCAGATGCCACCCCCACTACCGATCCCCAGTACAAGGCAAAGGGGATCGACACAAGAACTCTTCCACCGATAAATTGGGATGCCCAGGAAGGGCCTACAATTGAGGACTTCACTCGAGAGGTGGTCGAGCGAAGTCACTCCTATTTCAAGAAGGTGTGCCCCGGAAGTACCCGTCGAGCGGCCCAACCAGCACCAAAATTAACTCCGGGGGCCGAGACTTCTTCGCAGAGAATGGATAAGGGAAAAGAGATAGATACGACCCCTTCTGCACAAGAAGTTCCCATAAAGGAACAAATCAAACAATCGGTGGCAGCCTCCCAACAGATGAGGGAGAAATTAATAACACGGCTGACCACTCCACCGCTCATGGCCGAACCAATTCGTCCCTCTTCCTCCCCGTCGCTGGCAGCCCTAATGGTAAAGGCAACGGGGGTGGATCCCATGGAAGCAACAACAATAAGGGATGCAGGGCCACCTTTGGTTACCCGGAGAAAGAAGAGGCTTAATAAAATGCCTAAGGCAGAGCTGGGGTTGGGAACATCCCAAGCCCAATAAGTAGAAATCCTCTCTTCCAGTTCCCCGTAGTCAGAGAAGGAAATAGAGTCTGCTGAAGTCCCGGCCAGTCCCCCTCTGCAAGAGGAATTTGATGATATTTTTGTAGCCGATGAGTTCGGAAACTTGCAAGAGGACAACAGACAAGCAGGGATAGAACCAGAAGCTGCAGAGCAAGAAGCTCTTGAACAAGAGCCTGCACAGGAACAAGAAAAGCAGGTAGAAGAGAAAGAGCCAGAGCTGGAGATTGCCTCCGGGGCTCAAGCGATGCAGGGTCCGAGATGGACCAACAAAGGCAAGGTGAACAAATGGCATTTGCTGGGGGAACCGAACCTTCGAGAATAACCATAACCCCAGCCGCCACATTCCAAGGGCGACTCCCAGGAGCAACCTTTGGGCAGGTGATTACCACAGCCCAAACTCTAAATCTTAGTGCAACACCTCCCCTATTGCCAAAAGATGTACCAACAGAGGAAGAAGCCCCGACAGTAGAAGAAGAGCAATAGGAAGAGCAGCATGAAGAAGAAAACCCCGAAGAAGCCTACCAAAGTCTAGACAAAGTAATAGATACCGAGGACAAGGCTGAGGAGATGGAGGTTGATGAAGAAAAGGTTGCTACAGAAGAAGAAAACATAGGGAGAGGGACAGATGAGGTCCATGCCACTCAGGAGCAACAGTCGCAGGACACCAGGGAAGAACCAAGGAAACAGATTCTGGCAGGAAGGCCACCCCTACCACCTCAGTGGTTAATAGGGAGCAGGAAAAGAAGCTTCATCAACTCCCGTATCTCCTCTCTCCCTGGCCAAAATGATGGCCCAAGTCCAGGCCCCGCCGAAGGCCAAGAAATCCCAGACAGTTCATACTCTTTGAACTGGGCCAGGCGGAGAAACAGTTGCCATTGTGGCAACACCTCCCCCAGGCGCCGATGAAGCAACCATAGAACCCAGAGATTATAACATTACAGAGGTACCGCTGGGTAAAAGAGGGAAGCAGGGTGAGGTGGACTTGTTGAAGGAGGCAGCTTTGGCAGTAGAGGCTCGTTATGAGAAAGAAGCCCAGAGGATCAAAGAAGAAAAGACAAAAAATGCAAACCTTACGGGGTTGCTCACTGAGCTGGCTTGACCTATCAATGTCGCTCCTCCAGAGGCCTCCACTCTGAAGATCTACCGCAGAGTGATATAGATTCCCTACGAATAATGAAGAAGAAGGCCCAGGCAGTGGATGAGTGGGTCGCCCTGCAGATAGGAAACACCCAGCATTTCCTGGTATCCACCCTCCCAGATTTATATACGGCCTGGTAGGTTGTACACTAGGCAAAAATTATTATTGAACTATGGGAGGGTGATATCGAGAATTATCAAGCTTGGAAGGTGGAGCTTGAGGAACTCCTTAGCCTGGGAGAGGAAATGATTTCTAAATCTGGAATACTGGGGGATGAATCATTTGATTTTGTGAGGACCCAGCACTCCAGACTTGACCTCACATTGGATGTAATCAAGCAACTGGTAGGGTCTCTTCAAGATAAGGTCAATGCTGTGAAATATTCTTTCAATTTGTACAAGTCTTTTATAATAAAGACTTCTGGGGCCGACCCCCTAAGCACAGATACATGTACCCTAGAAGATTCAGTTTTGGGAAGTTTTGATGAAATAATGAAGTCCCGGTATGAATCCCCGGAGGGGATAGATGGGGCCCAAATGAAAAAATTAACTTGCATGGTACTTAGTGGCCACGACGTAGCAAGAATGGCCGATGAGTTTAAAGAGAATGTTCTAGACCTAGGGGAACAAATTGAAGTGGCTAAGTACCGAAGGGCCAGTCTAAAATCTATAGATGAAGATGGCATTTCCCATCTTCTCCAGGCTTTCAATGATAATAAGCAACCTTGAGCTTTCTCTGGAGGCCGGGGAAAACTCAAGTGTTGGGCATTCTTTATTCTTTTGGGGACGTAAGTTCCCGGATCCTGGAGTCTCAGATCCAAAATTTTGTATTTTTCAAGTGATCCGTGCTCCGGTCCCCAAGGTCGACCGGTCACTTTTAGAAGCAGTTAATAAAGGCTGTCAGAAGGTGGTTGGCTACATCAAGGGGGTGTCGACTCAAGAGTTGGTTTTCTAACAAGATGGTCTTCTCGAGATGCCACTTAGTGGTACACCTAGCACATTGGAGACATGGCGCCACATTTCCCATTTATGAGGTATGTAGCTTCGATCCCCGGGGGACCTACTTTCTTCCTTCTCCTTCCTGGCTCTCTTCTCAAGGCCGATTCTTCCGCTGTATATTCTTGTCTCATTCTTCTAACATGACAGACCTATTCTGCCTCAAGGTCTTTTGTAGGGTGGTGCAGGTAGTACCGGCCCCCAGATATTGTATTTTATTGAAGCATAATGTAAAATAGGGTTAGGGTTAGAAGGGAATGGTATAAATAGCCAGACCAGCCCATTTCCAAGGGTCGGAAAAATTGATGATTTTGTTGTCCACAGTAATAGAAAGGTGATTTCTCATTTTTAGTTGCAGAGCTCAATGCTCCATTGTTCCGATTTCAATAGTTAGACACTCCCCTGGAACCACTATTGTATCACGCACCAGCGCTTGCTGGAAGAGACATTAATGAAGAAGAAAGAATTCTATGCAATGATGTTGTTGGCATTCCTGCTTCTGAGTTAATGGTATTTCATGTTTTATGTTCTATATGTCTTCTACTCTGATATGTTAAAATAGATCAACGATCTCTTTACCTTCGCTACTGATAAAATACTAGCTGATGGTTGTGTATTTCTTTGGTATTTAGTGTAGTATGTCAGAGTATTATTGATGTTCCAGATTTTAAAACATGACTATAGTTAGATGAAGTGTTTCTAACCCTGCAGGATTTTTTTCATTTTATTTGCTAAGTGTAGAATGCTAGGGGAAACCTTACCTTATTGAATCTCCAGAGGGAATGACTTGAAGAAACCAGCTATCCCCTTGAAAATAGTCACTTCTCGCAATCGAGCCCCGCACCATCATGACCCGACACCTAGGTGCTTGAAGGCTCGGGGAATCTAACTTCCCTAGATAACCTTTGCAGGCAGAGTTGGCCGGTACCTCTGGTACCCTGTGACAACTTATGATTGTTGGCAGACCTGGTCAGCAAAACCTCATCAACAGAAACTGGCGCTAGAAGGAGGGCATGAACTCATCCCCCTCCCGAGATTCTGATTTTACACCTCCTGAAGGTTCCTCGAGTTATAGTTTTAAGAGGCAAGCCTTCAGTGGGATTGGGTCTTTTTCCCCAGCAAAATTTGAAAGAATCCTTAGGTCTGCCCTGAATCCCAGAAGGTTTGTCGAACTCGAGCCTCCTACTCGAAAGAAACGAACCTCGAAAGTCATACCAACCGCTATTGTCTGGGGGTCTAGCATACCACAGAATACCCAAACTTCCCAGGCAATCCCAGGAACTAGTGCCCAAACTACCCAACATCTAGTTTCCCCAATGGTCACGTACTTCAGAAACACCGGGTCCCCAATGGGAACTTTTCTAGGCGCAATCAACGACTTACCCTCTCACCCGGAAAAGATCTGCCCACGATATGAGCACTTAGGCTCACGGACCGCAGAAGAGCATTTACAGGCATATAAGGATGCCATGAACCGACACCGGATCCAGCATGAAGATGTTATGACTCGAATGTTTCCCTTATCTTTAGGGAAAGGTGAATTGAACTGGTACCTTAACTTTCCTGCCAACTCCATAAACAGTTGGCAGGACATGGAGGACGCCTTCCTGGCTACCTTTTGCATGCATGTGGACCCAGCCTGGTCCCATAGCCAGGTCATCTCCATTAGGAAGGAACCCAATGAACCTCTTGTAGCATTTAACCATAGGTTCCAGCGTGCCCTGAAGTGATGCACGGGCCCTTTTATTCCATCCCCAGAAGTAACCATACAGACCTATCTTAACGCGATGGACCCTTTTGTTGCCACTCTCCTTTGGGAACAACCATCGCGGGTGACCGAGACACCCGGGCAAAAGTTTATAACCTATCTTTAGAATTGTCCCGTGGTCTCAACAAATCCCCGGGTGGGATTGGGAAGAATACGCCTTTCAACATGATCCCCGACGGAACCGCGTATGCCGGGGGGTACAACCCCAATCTGGAGATGGGTGCCCCCTCGATGGTGATGAATCATCCGCCACCCCTGATAGACCAGTAGGCCTGGTACATTTACCCAATGTAGACCCAGACGGTGCCAGGTCTGGAAACTTTCCCTTGGAATCAGCCACAGTAGGCACAACATTCTCAGACACAACTGTCTGGAGTGCCCTTCTTTCAGTCGTCCGCGACTGGAGGATTGCTGCCCTCGACTCTGGCCAATACTGCTGCCTTCTCAGGAAACCAACAACAACCATCACATTGTGACGCCAATACTCAGTTGACCACTGAGGTCAAATCCCTCTGGTGAATGTTGTCTACCTTGATAGTGGACATGGGCCAACTGAAGGCGGGGTCCTACGCACCCCAGAATTCAAATTCTCAAAGGGGAAACATTTTCTCTAGCCAACGAAACAACAACGTCGGAGGAAGAAACTTCAACAACGGGTCTAGGCCCAATCAAAAACAATGGAATAATAACGTGAACACCGGAGGCCCGCCTCTGAACCAAAATGCCAACCAAAATGGTGCTAGACCATCACATTTCACACCAGTTGCAGACTTCCAGCCCATGACTAATTGGTGTAGATTGCACGACACGGGTTCACACAATGAGGTGAATTGTGCCACCTTGGAGAAGGTCATCATGATCTCCCAGCTAGATAGATAGCAGTCACATGATACCACCCCTCTAGAGCCTCCTGTCCAAGAGCCAACCCATAGTGCCTTCACTTGTGACACCATCTTCTTCAGAACTTCTGGGGAAGATGAGGAAGAATCTGAACTACGAGGATTCTTTAATGAATCTATCCCGCCCTTCAAGGCCAATGCCTTTACTAACCTGTGAACTCCATATAATACTCAGATTCAGGTTGGTAAAGGACTAGCTTACATGCCCACACCTCCTATCAAAGACACCCCTCCTCCCAGGAGTAACACGACTGACAGACCCACTCCTCCGAAAGGTCCTAGCTCTAACCAAGCAAAAGATCTCGCCAAGGAAAATCACCAGTTCCTGGGAGGAAGATTCGACATTACGAAGGCGTTAGAGTGGACCACCACCTCCATGACCTTGATGGAGGTTTTGCTTAACTGTCCTGAGTAGAAGAAGTCTCTTCTGAAGCTCTTGGAAAACCCAGAAGTTGTTAGTCGCCGCCCAAGACCGTCTCGTTCGAAGATGCTAACGCGGCCGTCTTCTGGGGAAACAATGAGGATCCCCCCTTCCTACTAGGCCTAAATATCCAAGGCAAAAATATACACAATTTCCTAGTAGACTCCGGAGCTTCGGGTAACATCATGCCCTTGTCCATTTGTCAGAAGCTCAGATTCCATCCCACCCCATCTAATGGTGTAGTGATCCAACTGGATAAGACTGCTGTAAAAATGGTGGGGGAATTGAGGAACATCTGGATACAGCTTATCCAAGACCCCAGGATAGCCAGCATAATTGACATCCAAGTGGTAGACATCCCAGAAACTTACGGGATGTTATTAAGTCAGAATTGGTCTAAGTCCTTGAATGGATACTTTTCGACCGCCTTCACCCATTTATGGCTTCCATAGGAAGGAGAATCAAATAAGATCCGAGTCGAAAGTGAACCCCAAAAGAAACAGGCCCTTACCGAGGTTGGGAGGGTCAATGAGGTCTTTTTCTCTGAGACTTCCCTGGGGGTGTACCGACCCTTTGAAATCTTAACATTCGATTTCATCCTCGGAGAGGACCCCGCAGTGCTACAGAGAGCCTAGGACCTAGAAGAAAAGATGAGAATCGAGATCAACTCTCAAGGTGCCACAGCAACCCTTGCTACACTCCTATCTGGAACTTGGTGCTGAGTACATTATCAAAAACATTCAGAGCTCGAGTGTGGGCCCTGTCTTTCGGTCACTAACCGGCACCTCGATGCCTTCCGAAATAAAAAACATATAGTTGATTCCTCGGAGCTCAGTACTTCCATGGGATGTGCTCCTCTGGTGCCGACTCCCCAAGAATCCCAAATCCAAACACCTTCAAAGGTAAACTCTACCTCCACGCCAGTGGTTCGGGAGGGATCCCCTCCTAAATCTCCCAACAGCAATCCAAAGGCTACTCCCCTCCCCCAGCCCCAGATTATGAACAATGACTTGTGGACCCTCAAGTTTGATGGGTCCCAATCCAAACAAGGCTGTGGGGCCAAGGTAGAACTAATCAACCCATGAGGGAAGTCCTTCCTTGCGTCCTATAGAATGTATTTTAACTGTACAAACAATGTCACAGAGTATGAGGCTTTGGTCCTTGGACTCTTATTTGCGTTAAGGAAAGGTGTCACCCGCCTCTGGGCTCTGGGTGATTCAGAGTTGGTTGTTAAACAAGTCCGGAGTCAATACACATGCCACGACAAAAGGCTGACTGCATATCACAACCGGGCTTGGAGCCTTATTGAGGATTTTGATGCCTTCGGCATTGACCTCATTTCCTGGTGACAAAACTATGTCCCGGATGCCCTCACCGTTTCTGCTAGCACACTTGAGCCAATGGCCGGCTCGCGACTCCAGAGATTTTCAATTGAGATTGTCCCTACCCTGTCCATTCCAGATAATGTCACCCACTTTTAGGTTTTTGAGGATGATCAACATATCCTGGCCTTCATGGCGAATGTTGGCGTCTTTGAAAATCAGATAGTGGAAGAACAAGACCATGACGATACTAGGTAGGGTGATGAAGATGATGGGATCATGGACCTACCTACTAACACCATCCCGAAGAGGATGGTTGCACTGGAACAAATCTTCAACTCAGAACCTTGGGCCTGGGAGAAGGTGTCATCCTCCTCGGAGGGAGGAAAGTTTGAAAAGGTTAACATCGGCCAGCCTGGTGAGGAAAAGATGATTCACATTGGTACCTCCTATTCCCCTGAGGAAAAGGAGAAGATTCTCGGGGTTCTCTGAGAATACATCGACGTAATTGCCTAGGGATATGAAGACTTGAAAACATATGACACATCCATCATGACCCATACTATTCCCCTAAAACCTGATGCTAAGCCCTTTCGGCAAAAGCAAAGACCGGTCAACCCCCTGATTCATCAGGAGGTAGAAAAACTACTGTCGGCCAGGATAATCTTCCCAATCTGGCACACTACGTGGGTTGCCAACCTAGTCCCTGTAAGAAAGAAGAACGGTGAGATTCGCCTTTGCATGGATTTATGAAACTTGAACAAGGCCTCCAAGAAAGATAATCACCCTCTCCCTTCGTTGGATGAGGTGTTGCAGATAGTGAATGGATCTTAGATGATGTCCTTCTTGGATGGGTATTCTAGATATAACTAGGTCATGGTTAAGTATGAAGACAAAGAGAAAATGGTGTTTACCACCAAGTGGGGAATGTTTGCATACAGGAGAATGCCCTTTGGTCTGATCAATGCAAGGGCTACATTTTAAAAGGCCATGGACATTGCGTTTGAGGGCTTTGTAAATTGGTGCATAATCATCTACATGGATGACTTGATCATCTTTTCCTGGGACAGGCGTGACCATTCCGCCCATCTCACTCAGATCTACGAGAGATGTTGCTGGTATGGAATATCCCTCAACCCCAAGAAGTGCATATTCGGGGTCACCGAAGGGAAATTTCTCAGGCATATCATCTTCGAGAAGGGCATATCCATAGACCCTAAGAGAGTCGAAGCATTGCTAAACTTACAAATGCCTGGCAGTAAGAAAGAGATGCGGTCCTTCTTCGAAAAGATTAACTTCGTCCGGCGGTTCATCACGGGATTCGTAGAAATAGTCAAACCACTCAATGAGATGATGAAGAAGGATACAAAAATTGAGTGGAGTCCTGAAGTAATGCGGGCATTTTCCCAGATCAAACAGACAATAATAGAAGCACCTATCTTGGCTAGTCCAGACTATTCCCTTTCGTTTTACATTTACTCCTTTGCTTCGCCGCATTCGGCCGTGGCAGTGTTGACTCAAAAGGTTGAAGGGGAAGAACGACCAATAGCTTTCATGAGCTCCCCCTTCAAGAATGCCGAAGTTCGATATTCATCACTAAAAAAGTAGGCCTTTGCTCTAGTTCACACCGTGAAGAAATTCTGGCATTATATTCTCCGGAGCAAAGTATAGGCTATCATTCTGGACTAGGCTGTCAAGTCTCTGTTGATGCAGAGTGAATTGGGTGAGAGACAGGGGAAATGGATGGCCATCCTCTAGGAGTATGACTTAGAAATGCAGCCCATGAAGATAGTCCGGGGCTAGGGACTAAGTCAAGCGATGGCAGAAGAGACTCCCCGCATAGAATGTCAAACTTACATAGTGGAGTCCATTACCCAAGACCCATGGTATACCAATTTGGTATATTTTCTACTAAATAATAAATGCCTAGAGGGATTACCTCACCACAAATGCCGCACCCTGCAGATGAAAAGCGCCCACTTCATGATCAAAAACTCCACGCTCTACCGAAGAAACTACGAGGGAGTGTACCTCCGGTGCATCGACAAAGACCAGGCTGTGAAAGTGATTAATGAATTTCACGGGCAGTTTGGAACCGGGCATGGCTCAGCCGACACCACTGCCCATCAGATCCTTCAGGCCAGATACTATTGGCCTTGTATATTCAAGGATGTTTACACTCATGTAAGGAAATGCCATATTTGCCAAACCGCAGCACATTGTGAGCGTAACCTGGCTATGCCTTTACAACCACTCTTCGAGGCTAGGCCCTTCACCTAGTGGGCATTTGACTTCATCGGGAAAATCAACCCCAACTCATCTGCCAATCACCGATACAGTCTTACTGCTACTGATTACTACACTCGATGGTCTGAGGCTATACCATGCAAAAATAACATGACAGACGTAGTTATCAAATTCCTGGAAGAAAACATTGTCACACGGTTTGGAATGCCTTTTACTTTGGTGTGTGAAAATGGTCCGGCGTTCGCTTCAGTGCAGTTACTCGAATGGACCTACAATCAGAGGATCACTCTGAAGTTTTCCAGCAACTACTATCCCCAGGGGAATGACGTTGCTGAATCAATGAACAAAAATCTACTTGAAGTGATCAAACACCTGCTAGAACAGAATCCCTGGGATTGGCATCAAAAGTTGAAATTTTCCCTTTGGGCGGATCACATTTGTGTCAAGGCCACCCTGGGAACATCCCCGTTCCATCTGGTTCATGGTTAGAACCTTGTATTCCCAGTTAACTTACAGATCCCAGTTTTACAGTTTATGCAGTAATTTAGCAACAGGGACAACATCGTGGAGGTTCAACTCTTAAATCTAGTGCGAATGGAAGAACAGCGAGACGCAGCCCTTGAAAATTTTGCGCATCATCAAGCAGTGGTAAAATGATGGTTTGACAGAAGAGCCCAATACAAGGCTTTTCAGGTTTTGAATCTAGTCCTGTTGTGGGACAAGGCCCGGGAAAAGAAAGGAAGGCATACCAAGTTCCAACAGCTCTGGCTCGGACCATATCTAATCTCAGAAATCTGTGGGGCAAATACTTACCGCCTTAACACCCTAACTGGTGAACCTGTCTCATTGCTCGTTAATGGACAGTTCCTCAAACACTACTTCGAATAGGGTAAGTTTGTCCAAATTTGTATTGTATGTAAAGCCTTCCACTTGTAAATATTTTTTCCGGGTGCCTCGTTGCGAGGTACCCTGTCTTGTAAATAGCCTTGTCAGCTATCCTCCGGGGCAGTCCTCTTTTGTTGTTTTTGTTTTCATTTTTAGTTTTCTTCCCTGGTCTCGGTGTTTATTATATCTTGCAGGAATTAGAATGCTTTGCATAAACTCTGGTTTCCGGTATGATGTCTATGGCATGGTGAACTTTAGAATCTATCTTTAGCCCAGTGGAGTCAGCCCGGTCTCCGGGGTTGTTTCACAGGTTATGGCACATTTTGAGAAATCTCCATCAGGTGTTGTCTCCGGGAGTCTAGAAATTAGTAAACACAAGTAATATAAGGAACAAGTAATCGGACATGTTGAGGGTAGATCGGTTGTACTGATTGGTTGACCCAGGTCTAAAACTTTAAGGAATTATTTCTAGGTCTGGAGTTTTATCCCCTCTTCAAACATCTAAGTGTAGGTGGACAGGTGAAAGAAGTATCGCCATTAAAATTAGCTAAGCTTAAGCTTAATGGTGAAAGAAGTACTGCCTTCCCCACCTAGAAACAAACAAAATAACAAAAGAGAAAAAGCAGGATGAAACTCTGGCCTCCGGGGGAAACAAGCAGATTGACGACTGGTTCGATGTAATTAGTGCCTCTTCTCTACTCCTCCCAAAGGTCATCGGCTTGATTTCCTTCCAAAGCACACACAACACCGCTGATGAAGGACTCCGGACTAATTCTCATGTGGATGGATTCTCTTAGATATGTTGCTCTTTGCCTGTCAGACGCTTCGAGAAGTGACTTGTTCCAGTTTTGCAAACCAGAGATTCTATAATTCTCAAATACACTAAGGCATTAATCCTAGATAGTCGCTATTTGTTATGCCCTGCATCCCCGTCCCTACATTTTGTGTGTAAAATGTTGGGTCCCCCTTTTTCTTTTGTTTGTTTTTGCTTGCGGCTTTGCCTTGTCTTTTTTCCCTTTTTGTTTTCTTTCTTCGGGATTTTCTTCCATGTCGTTGTGTTTTGTTTGCCTTGTTTTTTGCCTCCGGGACTTTGGTCCCAGAGGTTGTTCTTCGTTGGGAGCCGAACTCCAGACTCTGGGATTCTTCGCCACGGTGTTCTTAAGGGTGTCATCATGAGGAATCCCTGGGCCTGGGGTCCAGAGGTTTGCTTGTCCAGAGATTGCCAGAAGGAGGTGGATTGCCTTTTTTACCACAGGTATAAATAGAACTTACCTGTCACTTTCACATTTACCACGATTAAAACTTTCGAGCACTCAGAGCGATTTTAGAGCGATTACAGAGTAATTTGCAGAGAGTTAGCTATAATCGGTGCTTAACACTTCCAATCCTTATCAGGCGATCATGAGTGCTTCATGGTGGCGGTTGTGACCGTTTGACAACTGTAGCTGTTGTAGAGCTCCCGTGGTAATTTCCTCCTTTCCTTCGCCTTTCGGGATTCTCAGGTTGGTGTTTCTGTTCCTGCCTTTTTTGTTTTTTTATGGTTTTTTTGGTGTTTCTTTTGTCTTGCTTTCGTTTGTCATCTTTCTATTTTATCTGTCTTCTATTTTTTTGGTTTTGCCGCCCGTTGGTGGGTCGGCTCTGCCAGAGGGTTGTTCGCCCTCTGCGCAGAAGTGGTTGGTTTGTAAAATATGTAAACAACTGTATATACTCTGCCTTGCTTGGTTTCCTACGGATGTCATTTCATAATGTACATGTGTGTATATTTGTGTATAGTCTTTGTATATCCCTCAATTCCTATGTATATACCCCTTGGCTTTCATGTATATCCTTTCAAGTGGCTTGGAAAGGTGGTCGAGTCGCCTGCGTTGCTGGTTTTCCACCCATGAACTCATTTCGAGGCAAAAAATTGCCTATTTGAAACTTGGTTCTCGACCGGTTTCAAATAGGTAGTTTTCTCTCTCTTCCATAAAATCAGACAGACCCTCATTTATTTCCCATGTGCAAAATCAATTCCAGCCAAGTGGCCTTCACTTTTCACGCGTTCAGACAGTTGGCTCCGCCGTCGTTGCCATAACTTCCATTTAATACCTATGCATGTGGTGCCACGTGGGCTTGATGACTTGCCTTTTTACACGTCCTCACCAATGGTTACTTCTCCGGGCTCTGGGTCTCCTACCATCATCCATCCCGTTTCTTTACCAAGTGTGATAAAATTCCTAGACCCGAATGTTTAGTAAAAATCTTAAGTTCATATAATGCATGTGTTTTTCGGTTCTTTTTGAATGAAACTAACTTTTCAGAAAAAACAAGCATCACTGTGGTAAGATCTCTGGACCCCGGAATACTTATTTGATTAATACTTTCTGACAGTCGCTTTTCCTTGCAGGTTTTCAGAGTTCAGTTCCCAAGCATGTTTGAAGCATCTGCATCCTCTCCACCCGGAAGTCCAGAACTACCTTCCGTGGCAGCCACCAGGGCGGCAGTAAAGTCCAAAATGGAGAAGGCCTTGGAGGAGATGAACCTGACTATGAAGTTCGTGCAAGACAATGTCATTATGGGCTCAAAGATCGAGTCCAAAGTCAAACTTATCATCGACACCAGCGTCGGAACATGGCCAGAGATGTAGGCCTTGGTAAAAATAATGTATATCCAGCAATAGGCTGGAGATCAGCTAGCAATCAACATCGGGGACTCCAGAATCCTCAAGGCAGCTTGTTTCCCGTGCTCCGTGCAATCTCTGGAGCTTATCTTAACACTAGCCATGAACTACAACTCTTTTGTTCGGGCTGTTATGCTTGCGGCCGCAGAACCAACTGGATACCCTACTCCTCTGGTATCCCTTGACCCAGTCACATTCCAGGCAGGACTAGGAATCCCACAATTCACCAAGGCCTCAGTGGTTACAAGGACTGATGCCTTGGCCCAATTCACACTGCTGGAGGATGCCGCCCGGGTATATATGAATACCCATTGGCTCAAGGTTCCAAAGAGGGACCCCAAAAGGATGAAGATAGAAATTCCCCGCTCTGAGTTCAAAGAGAGCATTCAGATGGGAATGATAGCATTGCCCCGGGTCTTTGGGCAGTTGTCCGCCCAAGAGTTTGCTAAATGGATGTATTACTTCCTCCTTGGCATCTCCACCAAGGGAGGATACTTCGATTGGGAAACAATAATTTCCAACCATGTCAACTCCCAGTTCCTGCAATTGAACAGGAAGAAGAAATTCTACATGTATTCCTATGTTTTCTGGGCCCTGGCGCAGTAGAGGCCCCATGCCCATGGCCTACTTATAGATGGCATGCTCAGGATTGGCCCAGGACAAAAGGCATCGTGGGACCATTTTTCACAAGTTCAATGGGAGGCCAACTTCCCCAATTTTTGCCAAGTAAACAATGCGTTCATTTATTATCATCTGCTCACACCCACCCGGGATGCTGGATACCGCCTATCCTCAGAGGTGATGAATTTGGTCCATAGTTATGGATATTATTACATCCAGTTCCAATAGCACACTTACATTAGGGTCACCGGCTTCTCTGGGAAACCCTACTTGTTGCCCAAACACTGTGGGGACAAGATCGTGCTCTTGGAATACTGCAGGCAAATAATGGAGGTGCATGCCCTCTTTGCCTTGAAAAAGATACCCAACATTCCGTTCCCAATCACCTGCGGGAACTACACATGCAGCTTGGCCGCCGCAAAGGAGGCAGACAATGAACTGAAAAGTTACAACTTGGGGGAATTTTACTTAGCGCGGAAAATTTTTGATCCGTACGGAAAAATAGCAACGACACTGCCCCGGGCTTCAGATCCCCATCACATCCATATGGAGGATTTCTAGGCAGATTGCCAAGATGATGTGGAGGTGCGGAGCAGGCACTATGTCAAAATGACAGCCGATATGATGCAAAAGTTGAAGCTCCAGAGGTTCCCGATGGACTTCTTAGATGCCGCCCACACTACCAATCCCCAGTACAAGGCAAAGGGGATCGACACAAGAAATCTTCCACCGGTAAATTAGGATGCCCAGGAAGGGCCTACAATTGAGGACTTCACTCGAGAGGTGGTCGAGCGAAGTCACGCCTATTTCAAGAAGGTGTGCCCCGGAAGTACCTGTCGAGCGGCCCAACTGGCACCAAAATTAACTCCGGGGGCCGAGACTTCTTTGCAGAGAATAGATAAGTGAAAAGAGATAGATACAACCCCTTCTGCACAAGAAGTTCCCATAAAGGAACAGATCAAACAATCGGTGGTAGCCTCCCAGCAGATGAGGGAGAAATTAATAACACAGCTGGCCACTCCACCGTTCATGGCCGGACCAATTTGTCCCTCTTCCTCCCCGTCGCTGGTAGCCCTAATGGTAAAGGCAACGGGGGTGGATCCCATGGAAGCAACAACAATAAGGGATGCAGGGCCACCTTTGGTTACCCAGAGAAAGGAGAGGCTTAATAAAAAGCCTAAGGCAGAGCCGAGGTTGGGAACATCCCAAGCCCAACAAGTAGAAATCCTCTCTTTCAGTTTCCCGGAGCCGGAGAAGGAAATAGAGTCTGCTGAAGTCCCGGCTAGTCCCCCTCTGCAAGAGGAATTTGATGATGTTTTTACAGCCGATGAGTTCAGAAACTTGCAAGAGGATAATAGACAAGCAGGGACAAAAGTCCCAGGGGCAGAACCAGAAGCTGCAGAGCAAGAAGCTCTTGAACAAGAGCCTGCATAGGAACAAGAAAAGCAGGTAGAAGAGAAAGAGCTAGAGCCAGAGATTGCCTCTAGGGCTCAAGCGATGCAGGGTCTGGGAGTGGACCAACAAAGGCAAGGTGAACAAATGGCATCTGCTGGGGGAATCGAACCTTCAGAAATAACCGTAACCCCAGCTGCCACGTTCCAAGGGCCACTCCCAGGAGCAACCTTTGGGCAGGTGATTGCCGCAGCCCAAACTCTAAATCTCAGCCCAACACCTCCCCTACTCCCAAAAGATGTACCAACAGAGGAAGAAGCCCCGATAGTAGAAGAAGAGCAACAGGAAGAGCAGCATGAAGAAGAAATCCCCGAAGAAGCCTACCAAAGTCCAGACAAAGTAATAGATACCAAGGACAAGGCTGAGGAGATGGAGGTTGATGAAGAAAAGGTTGCTACAGAAGAAGAAGACACAGGGAGAGGGATAGATGAGGTCCACGCCATTGAGGAGCAACAGCCGCAGGACACCGTGGAAGAACCAAGGGAACAGATTCTCGCAGGAAGGCCACCCCTACCGCCTTAGTGGTTAATAAGGAGCAGGAAAAGAAGCTTCATCAACTCCCGTAGCTCCTCTCTCCCTGGCCGAAATGATGGCCCAAGTCCAAGCCCCGCCGAAGGCCAAGAAAGCCCAGACAGTTCATACTCTTCAAACTGGGCCGGGCGGAGAAACAGTTGCCATTGTGGCAACACCTCCCCCAGGCACCGATGAAGCAACCGCAGAACCCAGAGATTATAATGTTGCAGAGGTACCACTGGGTAAAAGAGGGAAGCAGGGCAAGGTGGACTTGCTGAAGGAGGAAGCTAGGGCAGTAGAGGCCCATTATGAGAAAGAAGCCCAAAGGCTCAAATCAGAAAAGACAAAAAATGCAAACCTTATGGGGTTGCTCACTGAGCTAGCTCGACCTATCAATGCCGCTCCTCTGGAGGCCTCCACCTTTGAAGATCTACCGCAGAGTGATATAGATTCCCTGTGAATAATGAACAAGAAGGCCTAGGTAGTGGGCGAGTGGGTCGCTCTGCAGATAGGAAACACCCAGCGTTTCCTGGTATCCACCCTCCCAGATTTATATAAGGCCCGACAGGTTGTACACTAGGCAAAAATTCTTATTGAACTATGGGAGGGTGATATCAAGAATTATCAAGCTTGGAAGGTGGAGCTTGAGGAACTCCTTATCCTGGGAGAGGAAATGATTTCTGAATCCAAAATACTGGGGGATGAATCATTTGATTTTGTGAGGACCCAACACTCCAGACTTGACCTCACATTGGGGGTAATCAAGCAACTGGTAGGGTCTCTGCAAGATAAGGTCAACGCCGTGAAATATTCTTTCAATTTGTACAAGTCTTTTGTAATAAAGACTTCCGGGGCCGACCCCCTAAGCACAGATACATGTACCCCAGAAGATTCATTTTTGGGGAGTTTTGATGAAATAATAAAGTCCCGATATCAATCCTCAGAGGGGATAGATGGGGCCCAAATGACAAAATTAACTCGCATGGTAGTTAGTGGCCATGATGTAGCAAGAATGGCCGATGAGTTTAAAGAGAATGTTCCAAACCTGGGGGAACAAATTGAAGTGGCTAAGTACCGAAGGGCCAGTCTAAAAGATGTAGATGAAGATGACATTTCCCGTCTCCTCTAGGATTTTAATGATAATAAGCAACCTTGAGCTTTCTCCGGAGGCCGGGGAAAACTCAAGCGTTGGGCATTCTTTATTCTTTTGGGGACGTAAGTTCCCGGATCCCAGAGTCTCAGATCCAAAATTTTGTATTCTTTCAAGTGATCCGTGTCCTGGTCCCCGAGGCTGATCGGTCACTTTCAGAAGCAATTAATAAAGGCTGTCAGAAGGTGGTTGGCTACATCAGGGGGGCGTCGACTCAACAGTTGGTTTTCTGACAAGATGGTCTTCTCAAGGCGCCACTCAGGGGTACACCTAGCGCATTGGAGATAGGGCGCCACATTTCTCATTTATGAGGTATGTAGCCTCGATCCCCGGGGGACCTACTTTCTTCCTTCTCCTTCCTGGCTCTCTTCTTGAGTCTGATTCTTCTGCTGTATATTCTTGTCTCATTCTTCTGACATGACAGACCTATTCTTCCTCAAGGTCTTTTGTAGGGTGGTGCAGGTAGTACCGCCCCCCAGATATTGTATTTTATTGAAGCATGATGTAAAATAGGGTTAGGGTTAGATGGAAATGGTATAAATAGCCAGACTGGCCCATTTTCAAGGGTCGGCAAAATTGATGATTTTGTTGTCCACAGTAATAGAAAGGCGATTTCTCATTTTTAGTTGCAGAGCTCAATGCTCCATTGTTCCATTTTCAATAGTTAGACACTCCCCTAGAGCCACCATTGTATCATGCACCAGCGCTTGCTGGAAGAGACATTAATGAAGAAGGAAGAATTCTGTGCAATGATGTTGTTGGCATTCCTGCTTCTGAGTTAATGGTATTTCATGTTTTATGTTCTGTATGTCTTCTACTCTGATATGTTAAAATAGATCAATGACCTCTTTACCTTCACTACTGATAAAATACTAGCTGATGGTTGTGTATTTCTTTGGTATTTAGTGTAGTATGTCAGAGTATTATTGATGTTCTAGACGTTTAAAATATGACTATAGTTAGATGAAGTGTTTCTAACCCTGCAGGATCTTTTTCATTTTATTTGCTAAGTGTAGAATGCTAGGGGAAACCTTACCTTATTGAATCTCCGGAGGGAATGAGTTGAAGAAACCAGCTAACCCCTCAAAAACAGTCACTTCTCCCAACTGAGCCCCACACCATCATGACCTGACACCCAGGTGCTTGAAGGCTTAGGGAATCTAACTTCCCCGGATAAACTTTGCAGGCGGAGTTGGCTGGTACCTCTGGTACCCGGTGACAACTTATGATTGTTGGTGGACCCGGTCAGCAAAACCCCATCAACAAACACGATCAAGCATAAAAAGGAAGACTGACATCCAGGCCAAAGATATTACCAAGTTGAAGGATTCAATCGAGTGCCTAGAACTTCAGATGGTCAAAGTCTAGATGCTGGAAGACCAGATGGAAAATGTTTAGCTATTTGGCTGGAAGTTGTTGGGTGCTAGAAGTTTTTTGACCCTCGTTTGCTGGGAGCTTTTTGCTATTTTTTTTGCTTAGTCTGAAATCTTCATTCTATCTGGGTGTTAGTCCTTTCTCGGAGTGCTGTCATGCTTGATAGCTTGTTGTCTTTTTTGTTTCTTCCTGTTTATCTTTTTGCTTTAATGTAAAGGGTTTTGGGGCCCCTTCAAAACCTGTTGTTACCTTAATCAAAAACATAATTTACTAACTAAGCCGACCAAGAACATGAACAATAATAAAAATATTACCATTAATCAAAAAATCCATGAATCTTATCCTTTGTATCCATGTTGTTAATCAACTAATGGAGATCTAATGGAGATGATGAAGACCGATTGATGTCGAGTATCATGATTGTAGAAATGGTTAGATCAGTTGTTGTTTTGTCATTGATGTCAAGCAATTGATTAATTGATTTTTATTGTGTTACCATATCTTAAAACAAGAAGTTAAATGGGTGACAAATACAGATCAAACAATTATGAATTAATGATGATATAGTTTTTTGCTACTATATATTTGATGCTATCAAATTAGTATAATTGATTGATTAAGTCAGAAACTACAAAGAGTTAAATTTATGATTGAAAGAGTTAGTTTACTGAGCTAAACAGAGTCAGTCAGTAGAATGTTATGTAAGTCGGTCACAGTTACCGAACACCGAGTGAAAGTCAAGCACCGAGCACCGAAGATGAGTTAGACATCGAGCAGTGAATGAAGACTGTTACTGAGTTGCAAAGAAAGTTTTACTGAGTATAAGATATTGATTATAAATGATGATAAGATCAAATTTTATACGAAGCAATGATGAGCTAGATGAGGATATGAATTAAATGAAGATTGTTAGAAGATCTACGAATGTGAAAATTCAATGAGAAGATCTAAGGCAAAGATCAAACGGTTAAACTGAATTATGTGAGTTCCAAGAAAAGTTCAAGTTTCGAGGTAAAAGTAAAATGGTTTACCTAGTTGAGAATTATGAAGAAGATGATCGAACGACAGAGCACAAATGATGGAAAATCTAATTAAGGAGATTAAGAGACAAAAGTATGTCTATATAAAGAACAGATAAATATAAATACAGAGTGAATGTTGCTAGCGAGCTGAACAAAGAAGAAGAATTTGAAGAACAACAATTACCAAGAAGAACAAATAAATAGATATTGAAGAATCTACATTTTGAGAAAGAGATCAATGGAGTATGTGATACCAGTATTCAATTGAGCATAAAGGATCCAACACAAGCAAAGGTAGTTTCTTATTTACAGAACAAAGTTTGTTGTTGCTTATTAGTATTTGTAATAGAGAAATCTCTTAACCGAGTGGATTTAACCGTCCTACTTGTAAAACCTAGACTTAGATGACATTCTAAAAGAGTGTTTAAAGACCTATAACAAGGCCAATACTAGCAGGGTGAAGGGTCTTAACATATATGAGGTGAATCCCCTAACAGGGTCACATTTAGCAAATACATTTGTAATCTTTAACAGGATAAGTTCTTAACCGAGCGTACTTCAGAAGGGTACATTTTTATTGTGGGTCACAATTCCCACAGAGGTTTTTCCCAAATTGGGTTTCCTTATTAAATTTGGTGTCTGTTTGATGTCGAATGTGGACCTCTCTATTCAACACAAACGCAACATAGTCATTATACAATCAAAGAACTCACAAAAACAAACATGGATTGTTTGCTCTGCAAGCGTGATTGAAGCGACCTGTTGCCTCCTAATTAGGAGTGATTGTTGTAGTTTTACCCTCAGAATGAGAGCCAACAACCTGACCTTCTCTAATACGGAGGATTTTAAAGTGAAAGTGTGTGAAGAAGAGTCATCAATTGTGAGAAATCTGCATCTAGATATGAGAAAATGCTGCTATTCTACGAATTGAAACATGATTTAAGCTATGAAAACTGAATTGCAATTATTCTAACTATGAAATGCAACTAGCTATGGAAGTAAAAGTGCAATTTAAGCTAAGAACTTGAAATGCTTCTAATCTATAAAAGAGAATGCTTGAAATCTGAAAAATAGTGCTTTC
>MU226925.1:4126837-4148856 GCA_018584345.1 Thuja plicata | reverse complement strand
TCAAGGCATTCATCTTGTAGGACAAAAGATAACTTGAGAAATAATTAGTGGTTATAAGAGTTAAAGGGTTGATTTAAGGATTAAAATTTGAGGCCACTAATTCACCCCCCCTCTTAGTTATTACTAACACCTTTAACCCCTAAACTAACCTATCTCAATCACCTAACTCAGAGTTCAAACTAATCCCAACCTATTCACCCATGCTAATCCTAATCCTAAATCTTAATCTTTCCCTAATGATGTCACATTCCTAATCCTTGGATTAAGAATTCAATCCTTTCCCCAAAGTCAACTTTCTCAAGCTTTATCTTATCCCCTCACCCATGCCTCATTAAGACCCTCATAAATGCCTCATAAATACTCTTACACTCCTCATTAAGACTCTTACACCCTCTTTAATAGCCTTTTATCTTAAAGTCTCCTCTCATCCCCTTGGCTCACTTCCCTAAATGGTCACATTCCTCCCTATTTTCAACCCAATCATATTGTGACACTTGTCATCATATGATGCACTTGAAGAAGCACAATCCATGTGCTCTCGTCTAGGTGCATCTGAGCCTCTCATCAGGTTTGCATCCCGACCCTTGATTTCTCACCTATTTTTGTATAAAATAAACCTCATTCCTTCACAATTTCATCCACCTTTCATATATAGTTATAATGCTTATTTCAGATTTCCATTTATGTCTTAGCATGTGTGTAGTTTATATTATTAATTGTAGAGTGTTTTAATTCATTATTATGCTCCTTTACACCTAATTTTCATAGCTTACACTTACGGAGAGCACCTACCGAGGAGGAAGATGAACAAGGAGTTCTACAACCGAATGTTGATGTTGAAGAACCAAGAGCTACCAAACCTATTTTGGAAAAATATGTGAGGAGGCACCATTCCCCGAGCAATATTATTGGAAATAAGGATGCTGGAGTGATGACTAGAAGTAAGGTAAGAGACAATACATGTATAATATCTACATTTGAGCCAAAGAAATTTAAAGAAGTACTAGATAATGAAGATTGGATGAAAGCAATGAAAGAAGAGTATGATCAAATTGAGAAGAACAAGACATGGAAATTAGTACCCAGGCCCAAAGACAAAAATGTTATTGGCACTAAATGGATTTTCCAAAAAAAATTGAATGAGCATGGAGAAATTATTAGAAATAAAGATAGATTGGTTTGCAAAGGTTATGCACAAGGAGAAGGCATTGACTATTGGGAGACTTTTGCACATGTTTCTAGATTGAAAGGAGTCAAAATAATTCTGGCTTATGCTGCTTACAAAGGATTCAACGTATATCAGATGGATGTTAAGTCTACATTTCTTAATGGGATACTTGAAGAAGAAGTATACATTGAGAAACCTGAAGGATTCATTGAGAACACTAGCAAGAATAAGGTATTTAAGTTACATAAAGATTTATATGGTTTGAAGAAAGCACCCCGAGCATGGTATGCGAGATTGCACTCTTATCTAATCAAATTAAGATTTCAGAGAACAAGTGATAACAATAATGTTTACTTGAAATGTGACAGTGATAACAAAGTTTTGATTGCTGAAATTTTTGTTGATAATATTATTTTTGGAGGCAATGACACTTTATGTAAAGGATTTGCTGATGAAATGTAAAAAGAGTTTGAAATGTCAATGATTGGAGAGATTAAGTTCTATCTAGGTCTATAGATATAACAAGTTACTGGAGGGATCTATATTACACAAGCTAAATATATCAAAGAGATCCTCAAAACTTTTGGTATGAAAGATTCCAAACCTGCTGGAACACCTATGGTTACTGAATGTAAATTATCAAAAGAGGATGAGACACAAGAGGTGGATAATACTCTTTATCAATCCATGACTGGTAAATTGTAGTATGTTGTTCATAGCAGACCTAATATAGCACACAATGTTGGAATTGTTGCAAGGTTTTCTTCTAATCCGAAGGAAACACAATGTCTGTAGTAAAAAGAATTTTGAGATATTTGAAAGGCACATAAGAATTTGGTTTATTGTATAAGAAATGAGGTATTTTTGATCTGCAAGTCTACACTAATGCAGATTGGGCTGGAAATGTTGATGATAGGAAAATTATTAGTGGAGGCGCATTCTTTCTAGGTGAAAGATTGGCTACATGGTTGAGCAAAAAGAAAAGTTGCATTTCACAGTCTACTCTCGAGGTAGAATATGTTGTTGCTGCTATGAATTATGCAAATATAGTATGGATTAAACAATTACTTGAAGGCATGCAAGAAGAGATCAAAGATCCAGTTACTATTTTTTGTGACAATACAAGTGTTATTAACATATCAAAGAACCTGGTTATGCATTCAAATACCAAGCACATTTCTATCAAGTATCACTACTTGAGAGAACAAGTTCAATAGAAGAATGTGAGATTGGAATATGTGAATTCAAAGGAATAATTGGCTGATATCTTTACAAAGCCACTACCTAAAGATGCTTTTGAGTATCTTAGAGGTAAATTAGGGGTTCTTCCCCTATCCAATATTCACTAAAGAGCATGAGGCATGCTGCATCAATTCTATATTTCATTAGAATATCTATTACTGAATTGATGTTGGTATGACACACTTTAGGTGATTCCTGAAGTTGTGAAAATATTTTTGTATGCAATGATTTATGCATACATGTCAGGTATAATCCACTACTGGAACAAGTTTTTAGGAGTATGACTTTTTGACATTGTTGTCAAAGAGGGAGAGAATGAATTGATGATGTTTATCCTTAAGGGGGATATTAATTAATTGGGAGAGAATTGCTACTATTTACTCATGAAGGAGAATCATAATGTATGCTACAGAAATATAAGATTTATCCAAGAGGGAGATTCAGATTGAAAGATCAAAGATTAAAGTGGAAAAAAAAATATCAACTTAGAGGGAGTACAATTATGTATTTGAGTATTGCCATCATCAATTGCTATAACACTATTATAGTGCTTGACATCAATACCAAAAAGGGAGATTGTTAATCAACTGATGAAGATCTGATGGAGATGATAAAGAATGAGTGATACCGAGTATCATTATTGTAGAAATGGTTAGAATAGTTGTTGTTTTGTCATTGATGTCAAGCAATTGATTAATTATTTTTTATTATGTGACCATATCTTAAAAGGAGAAGTTAAATGGGTGACAAATACATATCAAAAAATGATGAAGTAATGGTGATATAGTTGTTTGCTACTATATATTTGATGTTATCAAATCATTACAATTGATTGATTAAGTCAAAAAATGCAAAGAGCTAAAGTTATGACTAAAAGAGTTACCTTACTGAACTAGACAAAGTTAGTCGATAGAATGTTATGTAAGTCGGTCATAGTTACCGAACACCAAGTGAAAGTCAAGCATCAAGCACAAAAGATGAGTTAGACACTGAGAAGTAAATGAAGATAGTTATCGAGTTGCAAAGTAAGTTTTACTGAGTACATGATATTGATTATAAATGATGATAAGATTGAATTTAATACGAAGCGATGATGAGTTGGATGAGGATATGAATTAAATGGAGATTGTTAGAAGATCTGTGAATGTGCAGATTAAAATTCAATGACTAGATCTAAGATGAAGATCAAACGGTTAAATTGGATTATGTGAGTTCCAAAAAAAGTTCAATTTCTGAGGTAAAAGTGAAATGGTTTACCGAGTTGAGAATTATAAAGAAGATGATCGAACGACAGAGTGCAAATGATGGAAAATAAAATTAAGGAGATTAAGAGGCAAAAGTATGTCTATATAAAGAACACAAAAATATGAATAGAAAGTGAATGTTGTTGGCGAGTTGAACAAAGAAGAAGAAGAAGCTGAAGAAGAACATTTACCGAGCAGAACAGAGAAACAAAGATTAAAGAATCTACAGTCTAAGAAAGAGATCAATGGAGTATGTAATGCAAGTATTCAATTGAGCATAAAGGATCTAACACAAGCAAGGGTAGTTGCTATATTTATAGATCAAAGTTTATTGTTGCTTATTAGTATTTGTAATAGATAAATCTCTTAACCGAGTGGATTTAACCATCCTATTTTTAAAACCTAGACTTAGGTGACATTCCAAAAGAGTGTTTAGAGACCTTTAACAATACCACTCCTAAAAGGGATAAGATCTTAATAGATCTGAGATAAATCCCCTAATAGGGTCACATTTAGAAAATGTGTTTGTAATCTTTAACATGATAAGTTCTCAACTGAGCCTACTTCAAAAGGGTACATTTTTATTGTAGGTCACAATTCCCACAAAGGTTTTTCCCAAATTGGGTTTCCTCGTTAAATCTGGTGTTAACTGAGTTAATTCTGAAGTGAACTATGTTAATTTGATGTTAATAAGTTTGAATGATTGATTACATATTTGAGATGTATTTTTGTTTAAGTTATTAAGTTATTTGGTGAATTAGTTGATTACTGTATCTAGTGTTACCGAGTGAATCAACGAGTTCAATTTTAAGTGTTTAAGTTTGATTTTGTCTAATTCACCCCCTCCCCCTCTCAGTGGACCAACACATGTGTATCACTAACTCATAAAGCACATACTTCAAGAACATCCTATAGCTTCATGAAAAACACTCAATCATTCAAATCCATCACAACCATTGGATTTGCGAGCTCTTTTCCATCATACTTGAAGAACATTGTTAGCAAGTCTCTGAGATCATAAGATTATGCCTTGCAGACCTATGAACTACAAAACCTATGATTTAAAGTAACCTGAGTATGTCTCCAACACACTCCTAGGTTCACTCCATGAAATTCTCACTCTATTGAGCACACCAAACCTCTTTTTGTCTTCATGTTGGTACAATTTGTCACCCTATCTGCCAGTCACCTTTTGGAACTTGGTTACCTATACTAATCATAATGAAACCTTCTATAACTTTGGCTGAACATAGTAAACATATTCACCATGCTTTCTCTACGTGTGCAACTTCATCTCTATAATATTCACTTCTCACCTGACCTTCCATCATCCTGCTCCACTCGCTAACTTGCAATAATGAAGTTAGCATCAAGCAAATAATTATTCTGATTTCTTCCTCTGACCAATCCTTATGCTATGTTGGCATCAATGCTAACATAATCACCATCCATCTTTTCCAATATGCCAACAATCTCCCCCTTTGGCATTTATGGCAACATGTGATATGAAAAGCATAAGAACTCTCAGATCACACACTACAAGATCCTCAAATAGATATCCAAGCAGAATCAATGTAATATCCAAAGGATTAATTTGATCTAAGATCAACAACTTATGGAATACACATATGTATGAGCTCAACTTATAAAGTAAGCCATAAAACTTACAACTCAATAGATAACACAAAGGAGAGACTCAAATCTGAAATAACTTATATTAAGTATGATGAAACTAGTTCCTGAATTAGTATGACAAGGAAATATGCAATTCAATAATATGCAAAAGATGAAAGAAATTTCAATCCTATCTCAATATAATCTAAAATACATCTACTATATTCTAGACTAGAAACAAGTATAAGCCTAATGCCTTCTACTTTTCCAATTCTCCAGCCCCTTTCTAAATGGTCTTGAATATTCTTTTATAAGAACAAGAATGCTACAAGCTTTGGACTATTTAGGGTTAGGTTTTACAACCAATCAATGCAATATTCAATTCTATTATCAAGTTGAAACCCTATAATATACTTTCCCTATGCAAATCAGATATGAAAATAACAGTCATGCTCGCTAGATGTGAATACAGTACCCTGTGGTGCGAAAAATCAAAGACATGACTCTGGAAGTAGCTCTCATAAATGTAGGAATGACCAGGCAGCTTTGAATGCACTCATCCTTTGATTATAAAACTCTTATCTGTCAACTCTGGTCTTCAATGCATCCTAACATATCAGATTTCAATCCCTTTGGTCTTCAACAGCTGTGCAGAAAATGATCCATAAGATCATACCACAACATTTATGGCTCTGAGACAAAATATCAGCTGACTGCCATGAAACCCTTCCAAGAAAGATTTAAATATTTGAATTTAAAATATAAAGGCTACAAGTGGTGTAGAAACAAAATGAATGGCTAAGATTGAACCAATCTCCCCTTTCTAAAACATGGCCGCTGATTCCTTTAAATTACCTGGGCATCTATATCTAATTGGACAAGTGTCATACAAGTGTGATGCTGTAATGGTTATCTATTCTGCATCTTTGTGATTAAGGAATCACACCAACCATTCAATTGAAATCGATCTGCATGAAAATTAACACCTTTAAGCTCTATGACCATTGGACACATGTCAAGTTATCGCGTACTCGCAACTCATTCTATGAATCCTTTATTTTCCCTGCGAGTCAGTGACAACCGTTAGATTATATCTGATCTAAAATAACTTATCAGCCTTCAACATTACACTGGACATGTGGAAGCATTTCGCACACTCGTGACCACTTTCAACACATTCCATTTTTATCTGTGACTATGCGACAATGCACCAACTAGCACCCTGTGCCCCACATTCCATTATCTCTGATGTTTGACTGGCCCTCACCACCACGTATCTCATAAGTGCTCACTCAAAGCTCATTTTCTTAACCACCACTACCCTACGTGATTGCGTGACACTAACTACCAATGGTTAGTCGCGCACTCGCTAGCATTTCCTACTACCTGCCATGACCGCGACGACTACATGATAATTGCTAGCTGTACACTAGACCGCCAACCTTCTTTGAATGGTGCAACCTCGTGATAACCTGCCACCTGTCAGATCTTCACTCACTTGTGACCCTATCTTGGATATTCCTTTCACCTTTGTGAGCTTGTGACCACCGTAGATCTCTCCTCATGGCCTGGACACATGGCACCATCTTGCCAAGTTGCGGACCTCTGAAGTATATCCCACTTAACTCGGCGAGTCTACGACAATGCGCCACTTGGAATATTTGAACACATCACCACCAAAATACTCCCTCCTATCTGTTAGCCGCCCGCCAATGTCACCTCTAGACCACCGAGCTATCTGCCAAAAGGCACATGCCTTTCAACACTTAACAATTTAGTGCTCATTTATAAAAACATGAAGAACTTCCCTACCACAACCAATGTCAGACAAAGATCCTTAGGTACCTCTGACCATAGACATACATGTCGCAACATGTTGCAATGGCCTAAACACTAGATGTCGAGCAACTTTCCCCTTAAGGCAATACGATGGTTGTTAGATCAACTTCAAGTTGCATCACATTAATCTCTTCTTCACTGTTGTAATGGGCCCGCCATGTGCCACGTTTTATTCAGGCTTAAAGGATTAAAGGTTAGATCATGCGCATATCATCACTAAGCATTTAAGCCAACCATTAGATCTTCTGCAACTTGCTTGCCTTTTAAATTTCCCCTTTTGACCTCAGTCATACTCATTAGGACAAGTGTTCTACAGGCTTAATAGCTTGATTGATAGATCTCGATCATCTTGGCTTTAAGTCATTAAGCTAACCGTCATATTTTCTCAAACCTGTTGTGTCTTTACTGCCTTTCTTTACCTGGGACCCATGACGTCATCTGGAGGATAGATGTCACAATGGCTTGATGGCTTGATTGATAGATTGACTACATCTTCACTTTAAGTCATTAAGATGACCATTAGATTAAAATGAAAATGTATGCACTTTAACCATAGCCTTTAACATATGTTAGATCTACCAAAAACACGTGGTGCTCAGGCTTAATGGCTTGATGGGTAGATTGACTGCATCTTGACGTTAAGCCTTTAAACTGTTTGTTGGATCAAAATTAAGTTGCACGATACATGATGTAATATTTAAAAGGCCTGCGGGGCATTTAGAATTAGGATAAAATAATTAAAGCACTAGGCTTCTAGGATAAACATAATAATGGCCCTGCCCGAAGACAAACCTAAAGACATGACTTAAGTGACTTAAGTTACTAAAAAGTAACTTCATTTTATAACAGCTCATGAGGGTTTAAGGTTTAGAAATATTTTCTCATGAATTTGAACCAAGGGTTTTTGGGCTTTAGGCCAGAGACTTAATAAAATTTGCAGAGACAAGGAAAGAAGGTCTGGAACCATGAAAATTTTGAATGGATCTAACAGTGGCTCCGTTTGGGGATGTGTGCCTCTTGTAGGCATAACAAGGATTTAGGTTTCTCTGGGATAAAGCATACCACCTACTGGAAAAAAATAACAACAGAATCAGAAAAAGAATATTTACAAACTTGTGGCAGAAAATAACTCAACTTTGCCACTTATTTACCGATCTAAAGGATTCAAATCAGTCCTGATGGTCTAAAACCATTACAAAATTTTTGATCCAGTTTTCCCTTGTCATAGACAAAGTTTTTTGCTTCTTTCTCTAGAAACAAACTGAAACAATCACTTCCATCTGTCTGATGAGATTCATTGCCATGTACCATTAGCTTATCATACATAAAACTGTCATCATATACATCAATTGAGCCCAAAAGAAAATAAGGCAGATGTGGAAATTATAAAGCATGTGCATATGCATTTCACATTCATTAGATAAAGAACAATCATAACAAATGCTATTCTCAATATTTTCTAGCTCAATACCACACCTTGGAGAGTCGTTATCCAGCTAAAAAAGAAGGCACTCACATTCTTCCATATTTTTGGATCCCTTGTTTAATATTCTATCATTGGTTTGCATAGAAACAGTAGAATTTCCTAAAGAGTTTTCTTGTAAATCAATAAACTTACACAAAATAATGTCTTGTATGTTGGGCGGATAGCACTCATGCACACATTCATCAGGTAACTGCACATGCTGAGAAATTGAAAGAGCATCTTCCCCTGACAAAGGCAAATGTTGGACCTCATCTTCAAGCTTAAGACCTTGAACTGGTAAGGATACCATATTAGTATCCAAGAAACAATTAGTAGATTCATCTTCATTTTCCTCAATCATATGAGGGGTTTTGGTCTCCTTGGATACCTTAACATTTTTTTCCATCTATATCAAAAGTTGTAAAAGATAGATCACCCTGCATACTCCCTCCCATTGAGGCACTCCATTTCCTAGACAACAAAATTCCATATTGAGGTGGAATATCAACAACTAGGACACTCATTTCAGTATCTTCTCTGGATATGCTGCCAATCTATAAGGCAAAGCCTTAATAGTGCTAATGACAGGGATTTTTATGAAGTCCATTGCCTGACATATTCCATGAGGAGTGTTAACTTGCATTCCCATTGCCTTCATTATCTCTACATGGATAACAATATTGGATGCTCCTAAGTCAATCATACAGTTTTTAGCATCTTACCATGAATAACTAAGGTCAAGAAAAAGGGGTTCACAACTCCCAAAGGAGTAGTGACAAGGTTTGTATTTAAGAAAATATGAGGGATCTTAGAAATGATCTCTTCTGATTATTTTTCCCTTTTTATCAGATTTCCCCTTATAATTTCCCTTCTTCACATCCATCTCTAACTTCAGAGCCCCTACAGAAGAAACACTATTTATCCATGAGAGGAATTTCTCTTTGTGCTCAGGAATCCTCATCATTTCTAAAAAGGGAACATTGACAAAGATCTATGAAAACAATTGTCTCATATCAATAGAGGAGTACATGTTGCTAGAGATATCCTGCTTGATAGTGACAACACTTTTATCTTCAGCTTGCATAGCCTTGTTCGGCTCAACCTCTTTTTAATCCTTTTTCATAAAAGACCCCCTTATCTCTGGTGTATTTTCTTTAATCTTATGGACCAGATTTGGATTACTTGGTGCATCCTCTGTTCTTACTTTTATTTTCTTGACACCCTCAACAATTTTTTCTTTTTCTCATGTCTTCTTAGGGATTTCTCCTATCTCTTTGATAAGGATACCAGCTGGTCTGCCATCTGCAATACCAACTGTCCTATTTCTCAAATTATAGTTACTCTGGGCTTGAGAAACCATGTCTGCTGTGATTTGAGCAATTTTTGCATCTAAAGGTCTGCTTTCTATAAAAGGCTCTCTACCTTTTGCAATATTACATATGATTTTATCAATGTATGCTTCTTTTTCATTAGATGAAAGCAAATCATGGTTTTTAGCTTGATCATCAAACTCATCCTCATCTAATGAAAACAACTCTTGATTTTGACCTTGGTCATTAGATACCTCACTTTTTAAATTTGCAGAAACCATTGCATTCCCAACACCATCATATTGTTTTTCCTCATGTTCTCTTTCTTGTTGTGCTTGAAAAGCAACTAAACAATAATTAGGGTCATGTAGAGTGCCACAATCTTCACACCAAGGATCCTCATAACTCATGTTAACATAATTTCTTTGTAGAGGATCAGGAGTTCTTGTATCAGGCTTGTCTTTCCTTTGTGGGATAATGGGTTGCCCATCTTTGTATTGGGTACCATATGGGTAGTTTTGCATCCTATTTTAGGGATTATAACTCTTATAGAATGACCTATTATTGTTTGGAGCTCGAGAATTCTTACTTTCTCCCAGGTTTAGGTCCTTTATAGAAGTTAAAATCTACTTCATATTGATCTCCTCTTTAGGTTTAGCATTTGAGAGTCTATCTGATTCCTTCTTAGCATACCTCCCATCATCTCTTCTACCCAACTTCCCAAAGACCCTCCTATTAGTTTCTATATTGATAGCCATTTTATAAGCATCTCTTATAGTCCTTGGATTCTTGTCTCTTAGGAGGTATCCCATCTTAGAATCAAAAGCATTAAGATAAGTAGCTAAAAAAACATTGCCATCAAGTGTCATGACTTGGAAAAGTTTATACATAGCTCTTTGAAATCTTATGTTGAATTCTACAACATCTTCATTCTGATTCTTTTTAATATTGTTGAATTCATTCAACATGAATCCCTCATTGGTCTTATCACCATATTGCTCCTTAAAGCAATCAATTAGTTCTTCCATTGACCCTACATAATTATAGGGTAACCCTCTGAACCAATCTCTAGCATCCTCTACTAAAGACTGAACAAAAAGTTTCATTAATACATCCTCATGTGGAATTTCACAATCATCCATCATGTCCTTAAATTTTTTCAAGTGCTCTTCACATGTAATTACATTATTCCCAGCAAATTTGGGAAGCTTATCTCTAAGTTCACTTGGAACTACATTAGGATAACCAAAGATGTTATGGGAAGAAAATTGCTTGTACCTTTCAGCATGAGTGGGTCTCCCTTGAGATGAGGTATTAACTTGAGAAGCAGAGGCATTAGTATTTGATGTTGTAGCTCCTTCTGCACCAGGATGAGATAACCCAAAGGACTACTGGAGGAAATCAATTTTCTTCTTCATATCCAAAATAGCAACATCAACTTGAGCTTTCTCAAGTGTTTTTGCCATTATTTCCTGCTTTTTTTTTGAATTTTTCAAGATCAATGTCCAACTTAGACATTTGATCTACTGGAGTTTTGAGGCTTTCGGGTTCTTCTATTGTAAGCCCTGTCATCCTCCTCTTTCCTTTATTTTTAGAGGTTTGATGATCAACCACTTGAATGACAAGTTCCTCTTCAAATCTCTGAGGCTTTTCAACATAATTCATTGCCTCCAACTCTAGTAATCTCCTCATTCTTTGTTCAAGGAAAACTTGATCTTGTCTGATCTTATTTTCCTTTTTCTTCTCTCCTCATTGTCTTATGGCCACTTTCTCTCGGATCAATCTTTCCACTTCAGCAAGTTTTGCAGCCATACTATCAGGATATGGAAGAGTAGAAAAAGATTCCTCTTCCTCTCTCTCATCAAAATAACTATAATCTTCATTTGCACATAGTCCCACATCTGCAGCCTCAGCTTCTTCATATTCAGATGCATTTCCTTCTTGGCTGCGTTGGACTGGTCTTTCTTCTCTAATATCTTCCCTTTGTCATTCATCTTGAGGGGTACCTCTAGTATCCCTTTCTCTTCTAGGCTGATCAGACTTAGATGTAGTTGGGAAATCATTTCCCAACTTATCTTCACGACGTCTCTTTGATTGAGACCTAGTCCCTCTGTAAATCATATTGGAAAGTGTGTGACAAAATGATTTTTAATACTCAGCCTGCTACAGAGAATACTTTAGAGTCACCACCCAACACTAGTTGGGATCACAACACTAACATATATGAATAATTGCAAATAGAGAACTCTTCAAGATAAAATAGATGACAAAGGACCAAACTTGAGTAACTCTATGCTTCCAATGATCAAATTACTGGCTAATTATGACAATTTACTACATTAGTCCCTACCAGAGTCACCATCTTAAGACTGATGTTAGGAGTGGTTAGTTCCAAGTGTGAAAGCTCTGTAAGATAACTGGACCAACTATAGGGTCAAGACCACCCTCTACACTTCTGGCTTTGCAAAACCAAGGTGGGTAGACCTAATCCAGACTAAACTCAATTCTTTACAACACCTTTTACTTCTAGATTTGAACAATAGATAGATGGTAAGTAATTACTAAATGCCAACCTAGCATTCATTGACTCTCCACTAGCATGGGTGGGATAAGAAAAACAACTGCAAATGTAAAGAACTTTGGTAATGAGTTCGATTTAAATTTAGGGACATAACATAGCCAAACCATTCAGATGTATATTTCAATAGAAATACTAATTCTAGATTAGTTCCTTATCCATTTGGCTAAATCCTAAATACAATACTGAAGCTAAAACACCTTAGTGGGAAAGATTCAAATCCATAAACATAAGTACTCTCAAATCACACACTACACGATCCTCAAATAGATATCCATGCAGAATCAATGTATTATCCAAAGGATTAATTTGATGTAAGATCAAAGACTTGTGGAATACACATATGTATAAGCTCAACTTATACAACAAGCCAAAAAACTTACAACTCAATAGACAACACAAAGGAGAGACTCAAATCTGAAAAAACTTATATTAAGTATGATGAAACTAGTTCCTGAATCAATATGACAAGGAAATATGTAATTAAATAATATGCAAGGATGAAAGAACTTTCAATCCTATCTCAATACAATCTAAAATACATTTGCTATATTCTAGACTAGAAACAAGTATAAGCCTAATGCCTTCTACTTTCCCAATTCTCTAGTCCCTTTCTAAATGGTCTTGAATATTCTTTTATAGGAACAAGAATGCTACAAGCTTCAAACCATTTAGGGTTAGGGTTTACAACCAATCAATGCAATATTCAATTCTGTTGTCAAGTTGAAACCCTATAATCTCCTTTCCCTATGCAAATCTAATATGAAAACAATAGTCATACTCGTTGGATGTGAATACAGTACCATGTGGTGCAAAAATTCAAAGACATGACTCTGGAAGTAGCTCTCATATATGTAGGAATGACCAGGTGGCTCCGAATGCACTCATCCTTTGATTATAAAACTCTTATCTATCAACTCTAGTCTTTAATGCATCCTAGCATATCAGATTTCAATCCCTTTGGTCTTCAACAGCTGTGCAAAAAATCATCCATAAGATCAGATCGCAACATTTATGGCTCTAAGAAAAAATATCAGCTGACCGCCATGAAACCCTTCCGAGAAAGATTTAAATATTTGAATTTAAAATATAATGGCTACATGTGGCGCGAAAACAAAATGAATGGTTGAGATTGAACCAATCTCCCCTTTTTAAAACACGACCGCTGATTCCTTTAAATCACCCGGGCATCTATATATGATTGGATAGGTGACATGCAAGCATGATGCCTTAATGGTTATCTATTCTGTATCTTTGTGATTAAGGAATCACGCCAACCATCCAATTGAAATCAATCTGCATGAAACTTAACTCTGCGACCATCAGACACATGTCAAGTTATCGCGCACTTGCAACTCATTCTATGAATCCTTTATTTTCCTTGTGAGTCAGCGACAACCGTCGGATTATATTTGATCTAAAATACCTTATCGGCCTTCAGCACTACACTGGACACATGGGAGCATCTCGCACACTCATGACCCCTTTCAACACATTCCATTTTCATCCGTGACTATGCGACAATGCGCCAACTGGCACCCTCGGCCCCACATTCCACTGTCTCTGATGTTTGACTGGCCCTCACCACCATGTGTCACACAGATACTCACTCGAAGCTCATTTTATTGACCACCACTAACCTACGTGAGTGTGTGACACCGCCAATGGTTAGTCATGCACTCGCTAGCATTTCCTGCTACCTGCCATGACTGCGGTGACTGCGCGACAATTTCTAGTCACACACTCGCACACCAGACCGCCAACCTTCTTTGAAATATGCGACCTCGCGATAACCTACCACTTATCGAATCCTCACTCACTTGTGACCCTATCTTGGATATTTCTTTCACCTTCGTGAGCTAACGACCACCGCAAATCTCTCTTCCTAGCCTGGACACATGACACCATCTCGCTAACTTGCGGACCTCTAAAGCATATCCCACTTAACTCGGTGAGTCTACAACAATGTGCCACTTGACATCTTTGACCACGTCACCACCAAAATACTCCCTCCTATCCGCCAGCCGGCCGCCCACGTCACCTCCCGACTACCGAGCTATCTGCCAAAAGGCGCATGTCTTTTGACACTTGACAATTGAGTGTTTAGTTATAAAAACATGAAGAATTTCCCTAGCACAACCAATGTGGGACAAAGATCCTTAGGCACCTTTGACCACATACATACACATGGTGACATGTTGCAATGGCCTAAACACTAGATGTCGAGCAACTTTCCCCTTAAGGAAATACATCGACCGTCAGATCAACTTCAAGTTGCATCACATTAATCTCTTCTTCACCACTGTGCTGGGCCCGCCATGTGTCACATGTCATTAAGGATTAATGGCTTAAAGGTTATATCATGCGCACCTCATCACTAAGCCTTTTAGCCGACTGTTAGATCTTCTGCAACTTGCTTGCCTTTTAACTTTTCCCTTTTGACCTCAGCTGGACCCACTGGGACACGTGTTCTACAGGCTTAATGACTTGATTGATAGATCTCGATCATCTTGGCTTTAAGTCATTAAGCTAACCGTCAGATCTTCTCAAACCTGTTGTGTCTTTACTGCCTTTCTTTACCCGGGACCCATGACATCATCTGGAGGACAAATGTCACAACGATTTGATGGCTTGAGTGATAGATTGACTGCATCTTTGCTTTAAGTCATTAAGTCAACCGTTAGATTAAAATGAAAATGTATGCACTTTAATCATAGCCTTTAACATATGTTGGATCTGCCAAAAACACGTGGCGCTTAGGCTTAATGGCTTGATGGGTAGATCGACTGCATCTTGAGGTTAAGCCTTTACGCTGTCCATTGGATAAAAATTAAGTTGCACGACACATGATGTAATATTTAAAAGGCTCGTGGGGCATTTAGACTTGGGATAAAATAATTAAAGCGCTAGGCTTAAAGGATAAACATAATAATGGCCCCGCCTGACAACAACCCTAAAGACATGACTTAAGTGACTTAAGTTACTAAAAAGTAACTTCATTTTATAACGACTCATGAGGGTTTAGGGTTTAGCAACATTTTCTCATGAATTTGAACCAAGGGTTTTAGGGCTTTAGGCCAGAGACTTAATAAAATTTGTAGAGACAAGGAAAGAAGGTCTAGAACTATGAAATTTTTGAATGGGTCTAACACATCCTCCTAGACATCCTTGAAAACTCATTCCCAAGGTTTACCACTCATTTGTATGCAGAGAGATTTCCCGTTCATTCGCATTTCAAGACCATAGATAAAAAGTAAATTATTAGGAATTAATTTTTGATATATATATAAAGGTGTAACATTATAAAGAGGGAGTCTAAAATTTTGATAAAACAATAATCCCAATTCTTAATTTTAAATATAAAAGACCGATAATTGATACAGTCAAGATTTTTATTAACTCCTCGACAATTGAAAGTGTCTATTGTTCTTCCAAATCTAGCTAGTAATGTATTAATTAAGCTAAACTAGCTAGTAATGCATGGATCGATGTTTCCATGCATTATTAAAATTAGTACATGGCTTACAGTTTTTATTTCGAGCATTACAAATACAAGTAGCATCCTGACTGATATTCAATCAATACCTGCCAAGGCAGTTAGCTGGATAGATATCTCCAGAAGCAAAGCCAAAAGCATTAATGCATTCTGACTTTGTGTGTGAAGTCATGATCGATTTTATATCAATATCTCTCATCACAATTCCTTTGCAGGGCACAGTCCTGCTGCACATCAAACTTACAGCCTTGGACATTGACGACGTGCCTTTAATGTTTTTGAAGGTCACATCTTCTATATGCACTGCAGAATTCTGCATGAAATTTTATGATATTAATTCAAGCCTTAAAAAAGATAACAAAATATTCATATTGAACTTAAATAGTATAGAGAATATCAATCTTCACCTGATTTCCACAAGGTGAAGGGGAATCACAATAATACTGATCTATAACTATGGGATTTTCAACATTTAGAACTGTTATGTCTTGAAACACAACATCTCTCGCATACCCAGAGCCACCCTGCATATCCATAGATCTCTCTCAGCTCTCTTAATCAATTTAGTGTTGAATTTGTAGAAGAATGAGCACATATTAAGAAAAGACAATCCAATCTTCAGTAGACTCAATGTAATAGTTTAAAAACTCTAAGATTTGCTTACTCTTGAATAACTAAGAAATGTGTCCAAGAGATACAGGTAAATGTAATATTGCTGATGAAACTGATTTCTACTAACTTCGTTATCAAGGATCATGACAGGTAAAATTAATATAGTATTTGGTGTTTTTAATTTAAACAACCTGCCAAGTCTTGATTCTTGCTCCATTTTCTGTTCCAGTAAACAGAATGTTATGGACATCGATTTTTTCCACTTTTGCTTCTTCCCCATCTTTTCCTAGGCTCCCAATGCTGAAAAATCCAAAAGCACATTAAAATCATGCATTAGACATGTAATTTCTCATGATAAAGTCCTTGAATACCTGATGCCATGGCCTGGTCCGCATGTGATCTTTTGAATGTCAACATTGGAGGAACCAGATACAATGGAGATACAATCATCCCCTGTTTCACAATTAACAGTAGTGAAAATCAATAAAGATAATAATGAAATACAGATCTTTCTCAATTCATTAAGGCCATTGTAATATATATTTTTATAATTAGCATAGTTTGGACATCTAAAAAGTTAACAATTATATAGTCAAGACTTTATCAAGGCAGGCCTAAAACTGTATGGCAGGCCTTGTCAAGAGAGACCCAGAAAACAACCAATAATTCTTTATGCTACGAATTGAATACCATAACTATGAAAGTTTAGGTTATACAAAATGTTTTCTTTCTATATTTCACAAAATAATATGTATTTTAGACTTCACAACCTGTTCCAATGTCACTGTTACTTATTTGGACATTCTTGGCTCCTTGGAGATGAATTCCATCTGTGTTTGGGCTCTCCTTAGGAGCTCTAATCTTTATTCCCATAACTTGGATTTCTGAGGAGTAGATTAATGCAAGGTGCATTTGTTGACTATTCCAGAATTGCAAATTTGCCACCACAACATTTGTGCATTTCACTATAGACACTGCCTGAAACATGAAAAGACACCTAATTTGTCAAAATTTCCTTTTAAAAAATGATGCTACTGCAGTTTTTCAATAGAATAGAAGTCTCTTTGGGCTAAGATCTAACCGTGGGTGCTTGCACACAAGGCTGCACATGAACACAAGGAAAACCAAAAAACTGTCAGAAAAAAAGATACATTTTAGCATATCTGTAATCCATTGTAACTCAACCAAGGCAATTTTTCTTACATAATTGTCATTCACTTTACAAGATTTGGACCACCAAATATAGCCTTTGCCATCTATTACGCCTCCACCATCTATAGTGAGGCCCGAGACGCCTAAGAATTGAATCCATAGAGTCCTTTCATTACTATTCCATGCAGATGGTGACTTTGGAGCCACTATTTTCCCTGCAATCTGTAAAGCATTCCATATGACAATCTATCCTGCATTTTTTTTCTCTCAAAGATTACATAAAAAACACCAATTAACTTTATCTCTTCTTACATGGACTGAAATGTGAGATTTGCAAGGGCCTGAAAATGTGATGGGAGACAGTAAAAATTTATATCTGCTTGGCACCACTACCATTGCATTATAAGGTGCTCTGCATGCTGCTTTCCATGTGTTCAAGAAGGCCTGCAAAGCCAAAGAAAGATTTAATAGTAAAGGCTTGCTTAGTGATAACCTAAGAAAATTTTAGAACTTCAGGATGAATATTTACAAGCTTATCATCATGTGAACCATCACCAACTGCTCCATATTCCATAACATTGAAATCCTCTGATTGGCCCTGATAATTTTGCTTCCTCCTCTCGTAGTATGCTGCTGTTCTTCCACCAGGATAAATCATATGGGTAGCCAGGCATGCATCCACAAATAGAAGAACCAAAACAGCTGCAACTGTAAACACATTCTGCAGAGTTCCTTCTTTGCTTCAGAATGCAAGAATATGTTACAGGTAAAGATAAAAAAACAAAAGCTGAAGCTAATATTAAGAGCATAGAACTGTGCTAACATTACCATCTTTAGATATGCTGCTGCTACTCCAATTTGGTCCTGAAGCAGAAGATATCCCTAAAATATGATTTCAATGCAGGATTATATGCTACTTTGAATACAATGTGTTGCCTCCAACGACAAATATATATTGTTGGAAGCTATCAACTGTTTCTATTAAATCAAATGGAAATACAACTAATCAGATAAGGTAGAAGATTGATTTTTTTTTGGTAAATTCCATTGATTCGTTAGACTGATGTATTCCTCCACTGTGACATTTTTTATAATTGAACTCACTTTCAATCTTGAAGTTGATTTCTTGTAGAAGAAAAAACCAGAAACATCTAAAAGTCAAATCATCAACTAACATTTACACGAAAGAAATTGAACCTAAGATGTTTGACATTAACTGCCCCTGCAACATTTTCCAGTGATGAAATGGATTGAAACTACTTAAATTTTTAAATATTGTGAAGGTTAGGTTACAACAATTTATATACTAATTTTGTGATGTTGTCTTATTTTTTCATTTGTAATGTGCCTTTCTACTACAACAACAAAAAAAAAAACAACTTTGAAAGTAGTTACATTTCGTTACTTACATTTCAAGCTACTTCACCAAATTTAGAATATAACTTTGATATGATATACAAGATAACACTGAATTTGCCTAGTGGCTACTGTTCTACCTAGAACAGCGCTTAATATATGGCTTTTCAATATTTTTTTCCCTCAGAATGGTGAAGCCTCCATTATTTACTAGTTTCCTTGAGTTAGTTCAAAGTTGTTAAGGTTGGTTTAAGCATGGATTTACCAGTCTCATTTCAACAACTGCTACTGCTCCAAAACAAAATTAGTCCAAGTTTATATTTTTTATTTATCTGAAATCATAATTTTTAGGGCAATAGGCGTTCCCTTTGTAGGAAAGCCTAAGTGCTGCTAGAAATCTCCATCAAGGGTTTGAAATCTCCATCAGGGTTTGAACTTTGATCCACAATAAAAATTACACTGGCCAAACACGTCTTCAAATTTCTTGAGTTAGTGTCAAATGGAGCAGATTTTCTCACATCACTGCAAAGATTTTCTCATCTCTGGCCACGTGTACACATCCTGAGGCTTTTCCAAGTTTATTTCCACCGTCCATTGTGGGTTGTTGAGGGAAAATTCTCTGCTTGCAAGCAACCTTGAAACACTTAGTCATGGCGGGTAAGGACTTTATGACAATTCCTTTTTCTTGGTTCTTCTCAGTTTTATTATTATTTTTAGCTCTGAATTTCTCCATTGCCTCAAGAGATTGCTCTGAATGATTCGACGTTGAATTCGTGAGGGAAAATGTCGAGTTTTTAGTTTCTTGTTCGAGATTTTAATGAATTTATTGCGTAAATCCCGGCGTTTCCTGAGCTGTTTTTGCTGGCAGATGAATCTTAAATGCATTTTACAGTTTTCTCTGAAATAGCATTTCTGAGAAGATTTGAATAAATGGCATCCAATACCAGCAAAAAATTAATTTTAAAAGAATTGACTTTAAGTGGATCAAATAACTGTCGCAAATGCAGTGGGGGCTCTCTGAAAATGAACTGCACCTTACATTGGGCCGTTATTTGAGCTCGTTTAGTGGGTAGCTTAGAAATTTAGTGGCAAACATTTCTTCGATGATGATTACAGACAATAATTACTGATTAGTTAGTGCGTTTAATAATCTAGAAGGTATAAAATATTAAATGGTAAAAACTATTCTATTCTACCAGCCTCATGATTGCAAGCAACTTCTATATCGAATCACATGAATAATGTCAAATCATTTAAATGAATTTTATCAAATATTTTCAAAAGAGAAATTTAAATAGCTTATGTTACATAGATTTTAAGATAAAATGCAAAAGGGTTTTGCACCATTTCACAATTTTCACAAAATAAAGAGTTTGTGATCTAAACATAATTCACTTTTTAAAAAGGTTATAAGAATAGAGAGTCAAGGTTGATTAGTATAAATAAGTTGTCTCGATTTATTTGAAGTCAAAGATTCCAAATAAGTTACATTCTTGTTCTCATTGACCTTATATGCCCATTTAGCCAACAACAATATTTCATTCCATAAAAATATGGACAAAGGAAGTGCAATCATAATGTTGATTGACATAGATAATCTACTTAGCAAGTGAAGTCGATCTCTAGGAAGATTCATGCAACTTTTCCTTATTCAATAAAGAAGCTAAAATTATATAATCCATTTCACAAATAACCATCTTCCAACCTAGCCCATAAGTTTTTTCAAGTGCTATGAGAATGACATAAGTCTTTATTTGATTATTAGTGCAACACCTCAAAGAAACAATGATGAAGAAGTGAGCTAAACCATCACCAATTTTAGTAGCATTGTGATTGCCTTGAAACAGTGTGAAACATAAATGGGATAACCACAAACCCTAGAAAACATACAAGATCCAAATCTTCAACAATAGAGTATGTAGCTCGTCAATACATGAAATAAATAAATAAACAAATACAAAGATTTTGGATATCTCCATTGCTCTTCTCAACTTTTGTGGTGTATAGTAGTATTGTTAGCATAATGTGTTTAGAGTTGTCATTAATATCAACATGTTGTGTGCATTAATGTTAACCCAATGAAGAGACGTATGAGTTCAATATTGTACTTGATGTAGAGAAGCATGAGAGAAGTTCAATTTTGTCACATACTTAGTTATGCGAAGTTGAAGTATGCAAGAAAGAGTATATGAAGCCTGATATGTAGAAAAGAGTATTTAAAGAAGTTGTTCTGATGACTAGTGGTGATGACAAGACAATATGTTGTATATATAGAATGTAACAAGTATGAGAAGTTGGTATATGTAGGAAGTAGTATCTGAAGTCCTTATGGGAGAATGCTCTGCATTTCTCCACATAAGAAGTTGGCGAATTGTGGTTTTAGTGTTATTGAATATATGGTCTGTGAATGTTGCACTATCCTACTTTTAGGTTCACAACAATTTATCTAGGCTGAAATTATGTTTTATTATTTATTGACAATGAGGTTGACTATCAAGAATAGTTAGGAGTAATCTAGAGAATGCTTTGCATTGACCCTTCTAGGCATGCAATTTGATTGACATAAAAATTATAACATTTGAGCAGTGTTCCAGTTTAGATATCTTATGTTGGTTTTCTTTGAAATTAAAGTTATGTTGTTTTGAGTGCGACATTGTTGTCTGTGTTGGTCTACCGACTCAGTTGATTGTGGTGATTTTATTTATAACTTATTGGTTCAGATACACTCTGGAGGAAGAGTTAAGAGGTTGATATAGATCTTTCCTTGGAGTGTTATGCTTCCAATGGTGTTATGTGCATCAAAGATTACTTTTGGGTTGAGTGGTTAACGTGTTCTTATGCTTGGCCACATATTACTTTTAGTGCTTGCAATGAAATTGTGCTTTGATTAAATCATTTATGGGAGGCGTATTATGATGTATTTGAGTATCCTTTATCTCTTAG
>MU226925.1:4114117-4126694 GCA_018584345.1 Thuja plicata | reverse complement strand
ACACGTGTGTGTGTGTGTGTGTGTGTGTGTGCAGATGGTTAAGGTGTGGATTGACTTGGATTGTATTGAGATTGAATTTGAAGTCAGGGTGATGCAAATAAGAAAGAGTATAGGTGTGAGTGTGCAAGTTTGATAAAGTTATTGTAGTGGGCGATCAAGAAATCCTACATCTTTTCAATTCATCAAATTAATTTATGTGGATGCTAGAATAAAATGACTATTTTTGTAGCTTGTGCGTACTTTTATCTTATTGGAATGTGAAGTCATCATGAGGTACCACAGTAGTATGTTATTCCAATAGTGATAGATAGTATTCATGGATCTCATCTAGTACTCCACAAGGAAATCACCATTAGGCATCCTGTCAGAGGCATAATTTTCTTGAGACTTACTATAAATAGAAAGTTTTGTTAGGAAACTTTCTATAAATAATAATTTTTGTATGTGTTAAACATATAGGTGTTCAAGTTATACTTACTATATTTAGTAAGTTTTCTTCAATTAGGACTCTATAAGTTAGTTGTTATATGCTACTTGAAGTCGTGTTTTCATTTACATTTTAGAGATTGTTGTAATTGTGAAAATTCCTACAAAATAATAAATAAAATAATTTTCCCATGACATTTTTCCTAGTATAAGTTTACCATGTTTTTCAATGTAAATATGCGTGTTTATGCATTGTTTTTCTTCTCTCTAATTTTTCTACACTTGCAATTTTCATAGCACATCTTGCCCTTAAAGAATGGTTCCTTTGTGTGATTTGCAATTCCTTTTGTATCTTGCATTAGGTTGGTGCCTAGCTTGGGGTTGGTGGCTCAACCTACACATTCTTTTTAGGTGCAGTGCGCTCCTTAGCCCATGACCTAAAACATTTGTAATCAGTTATTTATATTATGAATGTTATTCTCACTGTATTGTTTTTGCATTAGGTTTCCATGTAAAAATTTGTTTCATGTGTTTGTGTTGTCATTTCTATATCTTTCTTTGAAGATTAAGTTGGATAAAGATAATTAATAAGTGTGTGTGACATAAAAGTTTCAAAATTTGGCGGGGACTTCAATTCACCCTCCTCTTAGTCTTTTAGTATGTTCAACAATTAGTATCAAAGCCAAGTTTCTCTTGAAGAAGCTTAAATTCTTGAGGAATATCTATGATGGTGATTGAAAATGAACACAAAATACCTAATCTTCATGGAACAAATAGCTTTTTGGAAGACAGGGGTGAAATCACACTTGTATGCTATGTTGTTCGGTATTTGGGAAGCAGTTAAGAAAGCTTATGTTCCTCTGATTAGTGGTCATTCTACAAAAAATGTGCATGAGAATAATGCAAAGGTTATAAATACTATAATATCTACATTGAGTGATTTAAAGTTGGTGAAAATTATGTCCAACAAGACTATGAATGAAATTTGGGAGAAGTCGAGCAGTATATATGAAGGAGACAAGTAGATCAAGAAAATCAAGTTGTAGAACCTAAAGCACAAATTTGGAAAATTAAGAATGTTAGATGATAAAAATATTAAAACGGTTACCGACATAGGGTAAATGAGGTTGTGAGTTCAATTTGAGGCATTGGTGGAGCTATAGAAGACAATGATGTTGTATGCAAAGTGATAAGAATTATAACCATAAATTATAAATCCTTGGTGATTTCCATTCAGGAAAGTCAAGACATGGACAAGTACATATTGGAGAAGCTCTACAGGACTTCCACTTCTTTTGAGTTCCAGGATGAGAAAGAAAATAGTTAGAATGATAGAAAGGATAGTGTATTCAAGGGTTTAAAGAAGGTTGAAGATGTACCCATGACAAAATATGATCCAAATAAAGAAAAAGAAAAATTTGTAACAAGACTAAAGAAAAGATTAAAAAATTGTAATGGTAAGTTACCCTTTAAATGTTTTACTTGTGGAAGAATAGGCCATTTCACTGCTAGATCCCCTAATAAGGAAGATAATGTTAAGAAGCTTAATGATGATGAGAGAAAGGATAATCATAGAAGACATGATAGATTTGTAAGAGATAATGGTAAAAATTTTATGTTCTATAAAGGTTCATTCATCAAAATATAAATATGGAAATGATTCAAATGATGAGGTACTATTGTTGGCTATCAAGGAGAATGATAGCAATAGATTTAGAAGTCAGAATACTATAGAGAGCAGTGAAAGATTAGCTATTGTGAAAACCGCCCTACTTGCAAGAGAAGAACCTCTAAATCTAGATTATTAATTTTGGATGTTCAAATCACATGACTCCTTAAAGAACAAAGTTCATTAAGCTACAAAACTATTATGGAGGATTAATCTAATTTGATAGTGAAGGCTATGATAATGGAACTATATCTATTGATGAAAAATATAAAGCCAATGATGTCTATTATGTTAAAGGGTAATAAGGGTAAGTTAGTTGTGTAGTAAAGGATATGCAGTTAAATTTCATTGATCTATATGTGAAATTATAAAAGGTTTGGGAAGATTAGTTCTAGAAGGTATGAGAAATGAAAATGAGTACTATCTTAAGGAAAATATGGGAGGTAATTGTTCTTTTGCAGAAAGAAGTGAGTGTTGGTTGGGGCACAAAAGATTGGGACATATTAACTTTGGCAACATAATTAATATTATTTCTTCCAAGATGGTGAGAGATATGTAGAGAATGTCAGGTGAGAAAGAAAAAAAGAAACAAGTTCAAATTTAAGGAGTACTGGACTACAAGACCTTTGGAGTTGATACGTACAGATATATGTGGACCCACAAGGACAAGATGATTAAATGGTGAAAGGTATTTCATGCTACTTATTGATGATTATTCTAGGATTGTTGAAATCACCAATGTTAGGGTGAGTGAAGAATGGAATCAGGCTTCTAGAGAGCCTATATATAATAAATAAATGCTTCAGAACATAAAGAAGATTAAGAATAAGAAGATAAAAAGGAACTAGAGAAAAAATTGAACTAGAAAATTATGTATAGATGCATCATTTTGAAGATTAGATAATTGGAGACAAAGAGAAAAGGTGTGGTGATAAGGAGAAAGGAAAAGATGAATGAATAGACAAACCACTATTTTTTCCAATGTAGAACCAAAGACTTATGTCAAAGTCAACAAAGAGGAATGTTGGGTGAAAGTTATGGAAGAAGACTTGGATCAGATATAGAAGAATCAGACATGAGAACTACTACCTAGGCCAATGGAAAAGAATGTAATTTGAACCAAATGGGTAATCTAGAAAAAATTGAATAAAGATGTTGAAGTCATAAGGAACAAATCAAGAATGGCACGTAAAGGCTAAACTCAAGTTGAAGGTATAGATTTCAAAGAAATTTTTTCTTCAGTAGCTAGAAAGGAAGCCATACGGATATTTATTTATTTTATTACTTACAATAATTTCAATATCAAATGGATGTCAAGTCTTCCTTTTTGAATGGAGAGTTGGAAGAGGAATTTTATATTGAGTAACTATATGGGTTTCAATTGTTAGATTATCCATATATGGTCTGTAGGATCAAAAGGGAACTTTATGGACTCAAGAAATCTCCTAGAGCTTTCTATGCTATATTGGATAGGTATCTACTCCAACAAAACCTCAATAAAGGTACTAGAAATAAAAATCTCTATTTTAAAGTTTAAGATGATAAAATGATGAGAGTGGTAGTATTTATGTTGATAATATGATATTTAGAGGAGATGATAGTGTGTAAATGAAATTTGCTGAGGAAATGTAGGAGCTTGAAATGTATATGTAGAGCAAGAGATTTTCTACCTTCTGCAAGAGAAAACCTTCCTCACGCTACCTCACTTCTACTAGCATGGACAACTAGGGAGAAAGACTTTAATCTAAATAAAATAATTACAATTTACCTTAAACAGAATGAATAACTTTATAAAACTAAGTCTTAGCATAATATATTTAACCAAAAACAATGTTTCACTATTGTAAAAAAATTATGAAAAAGAGAGATAATAAATTATAAATTACAATAGTTATGAATGTTTGATCATAGAAATGGAAAATATAGAATGTTAAATTCTTACTGGATAAATTTGGATCTCGTAGCCTTAGACGACATCGCGTCGTTGGGACGTTTGCACACTGCATTGTAGTCCTGCTTACCAAAAAATAGAAAGACTACAGGTAGCTTTAAATAATCCAAAATCTACCACTTTAGGTACCTGTTCATCACCTGTGTACATAGAAACAAGGGAAAGTGTTGGGGCAATACAAATGTTTACCTTAGTCAAACCCCCGCTTTGATGCTCCCACCTCCACGGACAACCAGATAGATAATATTGATAAACCAAAATGGATACAAGCAATAGAAATAACTCCTCATTTAATGGAGGATAAACCCTACTACACAAAGAAAATCAATAAAAATGATCCTTTCTTGAGGTAGGAAATCCCTTATTGCATAAAGATTTGATATATGATGAGTAGTAAAAATGGGCCTCACTTGAGGGAGGAAAGCCTCTAATACCTAGTGGATTAGTAATCCAAGACATAATGAAATATGATAGATCAAATATAGTAAGCTTGTAAAAATAATGATATAAATAAGCAAGATGTAAGGACATTCAATGTAGATATTCTCCAAGTTAAACCAAGAATGAGATCATCCAAAAAATGTGGTAGAGCTTTGTTGTGTGTGTGTGTGTGTGTGTGTGTGTGTGTGTGAGAGAGAGAGAGAGAGAGAGAGAGAGAGAGAGAGAGAGAGAGAGAGAGAGAGAGAGAGAGAGAGGCAAAATCAACTATTTTTTACTCATTCAAAAGAAGGGATATGCACTGGGAGTGACATTTTATTTTCAAATATTGTGGACGCTAGCACGCTGCAGTCACATCCAATCATGTGAGCCTCAAACTTGGATGGAATATCATTGACACTATAGTATAGAAGGCCATGATGTCAAAATGTGACCATTTTATCATAATCCTTTACTCTCAATACATAAGATTTGATGTGCAAGTACCATAAATGCTCGGGTGCGATTTTAGGACACTAAATTTTTCCCCCACTTTAGTGATCTAATATTTATGAAGGATTAGGTGCACTCAAGTTGTCAGAAGATGAAATGCCATTAAGTACATGGAAATAATTAAGTGCATTTATTACCTTTCAAAAATTTACCTGTGACAGGAAGTGAAACTTTTCAGGTGGGATGCGCCCAATGTTCAACATGGGATTTTTTTGATGTATTCTTCAAAGTAAATTTTGTTAGTATAAAAAACAAAAGAAGCTACCCCAGCAAGAAGAATGCTTAAGGAGAGTTAGTTCTAGTTATAAATGAAGAGTCAGTTGTAGGTAATAATATTCCCCCATGTTTTTGCCCCTAACAAGTGGGGAAAAAAGGAAGAAAAATGGAGCCAGATAGGATATGATTTTTTTAAAAACATTTTCCAGCCCATTTTAGGCTATATATGCTCTCGGTTGGCTCTTAGAAGGGTTATTTTCACCATTCACTACAAGGAGACTTTCGTGCATCCATGATTGAGGATCTACATGCCACTATGGGGTTGGACAGGTCTCTAGACAAGGCAGGTCTCATTTGACCTCTCCTAGTTAATTTTTGTCTTATTTTTTTAGCATTTGAGGTTTTGGCAGAGTGCATGTGTCTAATATTTGTTAGAGTAGTCGAGTATTACTAATAATTAAATTAGTTAATTATTAGTTTATCTACTCTTTGCTTAAGTTAGACTTAGGAAAGTTTCCATTTCCTAGTAGTTTCCCGTTTAGGGTTTCAGTATCCTTTATAAGGATTCACCGCTTTGTAATCAAGAAGGAGATTGTAATTTCATTATTGTTGTTAATAGAAGATTATTTCTTGCAACATGCTTTTTCAGTCTCTGGCCTATTGGCCGCCTTAGCTTTCTCTCTTCTGTCTTCATTCTTGTAGCAGTCTTTGCATGCAGGTGTTCTTGGGAAGATTTGCAGTTCAGAAAATCTAACAATATTTACACACATGTCCTAGATCTGCACATTTTTCCCATGGGCACTTTCATGCTAGAATCCTCAATGCTAGTACTTTTGTGCTGGTGTTCTTAAGGCACGTATGTATTCAGACACATAGAATTATTTAGTTGTCATTTCTTTATTGAATTTTCACACATAGTTGATTGAGAATATGTATGACATATCACTTTTACATGTGTTTGTTGATTCTCCTGGATGTTCAGGAGCACACCTGAGGGCTCCTTCACAGAAAGTAAAAAAACACTCAAAAATGCCCAGGAAGAAGAACTAGTAAGCACCAAAAGTTGGAGAGATCATCATGGAGTTGATGATCTTCCTTGTATGATATAATTAGGGTGTTTTGGGGTATACTTTTAGCCAGAAAGTAGAAAAGGAATACTAACACTCATTCATCACCATAATAAGGATGCGGTTATGAATTTTCAACAAGAAGGGAAAATAAACAAATGATACATAGATAATTCATTCTAAAACCCATGGACAAGTGCAATAAAAAAAGAAAGCAGAGAATTCTTCCAAATATGTGTATGCAAATCAGAATTCAAAGATTCTAGAAAAGACATGCACCCACAATCAGATGTAATGAAGGTGTATAGTCAGAAAATGGAAGCACTTCCATTTTGGACTGGTTTATCCCTCTGAGTAAGTGGTTTGGGTTTATTTCAAGCACCTTGAATGGGTCTTTGACTTGGATCTAGATTTTTCCCTATTCTGCCCCATTTTCCACTTCTCTCCGGCCTATTTCTGGCATCCTACTCTGCAACTTTGAGGTTCTTGACCTCAGGGTCAAGGTTAACCTTTTGGGTCAAGGTCGACCTCAACCCTGACCTAGGTAAAAGTCAACCTCAACCCTGATCTAGGTCAGAGTTGACCTTGACCCTGACTCAGGGTCCAAATTTCAAGTTTCTGCGGTTTTCGGATGTCAGGCTTTGGAAAGATTTAATTCCTGCTTCCGGGTCGGCTGTTTCGGGTTCTAAAGTAACGAATCTTAAGATTATGTTTAATATAGGTCCAATTATAGGGGTATAGGTATAATTGGAATTTAATTCTCCTATGTAGGCCTCTCTAGAAGATTTTGCCCTAGATTTGTATATAAGGAAGCCTTCTCCTCTCATTTTCTCTAACTAAGCAAGAGGAAGAACTATCTAAGAAGCAATTTCATCCATCCAAAATATATGCATGATCTATTGAATAAATAATCTACTCTCAAGAATTCAAGCATTAAAGTACATTCAATCATTCAATTCATCAAGGAGATCCATTGGTAGCCATTGAAGGATTCAAGCTCTATGAAGCCCTCTTGTTGAAGATTTCTCCCTTCACATCCATGCAAGCCTCTTCCTATTCCAAGATCCATTTAAGATTGATGTTGAAGATCTACAAGAAATTTATTTGAGACATCCTACATCCTAAATTCTACATTCTACATTCATTTGGTGCATACATACTTGTGGATCCAAGGATTTGAATCCTCCATAAGGGTTTCTATACATGCAAGGTGAATTTGTTTATTTACTTTGTTTGTCTCTGCAATTTAGATTATATTTTAAGGTTAATTCCAAAACCAGGGTTGACCAAGGCAAACCCCTCCCCCCAAACAAACAAAACCATTTTTCTTGCAGGTACAGGTATATGAAATGAATTACACAGCAGATTTAGATACCCTTTTCGACCAACTTTCAAGATCCGTGAATAGAATTTCTGTCGGAGCAATCCAGGTCGAGGTTGACATTTTGGGGTGCAATTGTGCCCCCGCATTTGGGTCAAGGTCAACATGACTCAGAAAAGGAAAATATTTCTGGGTTTTCTCCGTTTCTGTGTTTCTGTTCTAGATCCGGTTACAGAATTTCCAGAAACTCCACACAGACATCAGAAAACAAAAATTTCCAGATCTTCTATATTTTGAGGTTAGATGTACTTGTCTTTAACTCATTTCAATTAAGGTTTTAATCAATTAAAATATATTATATACTCTTCATACATTATTCGAGAATGTAAGGCTTTCTTATTTCTTCTTATTTTCGATCGATTGATGCATTTGTGCATTAACCATTTTCTTATGGTTGATCAAAGTGGATCTTTTATTTATGAAATTTGGGGCTAGGAAGAGAATCTTATCTTCCCCCAAAATCTTTAAATACATCACACATCATATAACACATTCATCCATCATATCAATCAATTTTATACATTACATTTTGGTGAACTTGCGCTAGACAACTCTTTCTTTTTGGTGTTAGATTTACATTTCATGTTAGATCTTGCATGCATATTAGATTATCCTTCTTTTATGTTCTTGCATTTACATTTTATTAGTTTATTTGATTTACATTGCATTGGTGTATGAGCTTTACTACCTCTAATCCTATCTATAATATTTCAGTTAGAAGAAGTCATCGACTTATGGGTTCTTTTGATCCCGAGTCTTCCTCTCCTTTCCTTAGGATCCTGGATGATAATTTGATCACTCATGATTCTAATCCTTCTACAGAGCATAAATATTCTCAATTATCTCATGATGAGGATGATGGTTTAACAGTTCCTCCTGAACAAGTCCAAAAGCTGTCAACTGAACTTGATAAAATGGGAAATTGGCTTATTCAAGAAAACCATAATCAAGATTCTATTCAAGCTATAGAGGTTCTTAAGAAAGTCCTTTGTGATAGTGATCAAGGTTTTAATCTCTTTCATGGTATTACTCATCTTGTGCATTTAAATGTTAAACCTTTAGCTCAAGAAGCTCAAGATTTAGGATTTACTCCTCTTGTCACTAGTGTTGTTAGTAATAACTGAGAGGGGGGTGGGGGGGGTGAATTAATGGCCTCAAAAATTAATCCATATATAAATCCTTTAAACTTATAGCTGAAAATTATATCTCAAGTTATCTTCAGTCCTACAAGATGAATGCCTTGAATTACTTATATCAATTTACTACTTGTTGGATTGCTCAGTTAAACCTTCTTTTGTATGTTCACCGATAAGCAGTCATCTATTTACTGAAACATAGTAAATATGTAGAGTATACCGATAAATCAAGAATCAAATATGTAAGATACAAAATAGTAAAGAAATGAATCATACACACATAACACATGGATTTTTAACGTGGAAACCCTGTTAAGGGAAAAACCACTGGGACTGGTACCCAAAATTTTCACTCTTCTGAAGTGAGCCCTGTTAAGAACCAACCCTGTTAAAGGTTAAAAAACACATTGTTAGGTGTGACCTTGTTAGAGGATTTAGAAATAGTTTTTCAACTAGTATCTCCAGCATCTAATGCTACCATCCTTGATCAAACTCTCTTGGCCTGTCAATAGGTATCAGGCATATCCAATGCTACTTTTGTGATCAAACTTTTTGATACTCCTTGGGATGTATCTCAATTGAAAAAGACTTTTAAGTCCTGCTTGGTTAAGAGGTTTATATGCTTCAATGGTTAAACTGAAACACTAATGATCTATTCATACATACAACTCAATTATAGATTTTTAGATCTATTGTAGGTCCATTACTTCACTGATCAATATAATCAAATATATACCCTTGCTCCACACTTTTTCTGCTCTGTGATGCTTGTCTCACTATTCATCAGTGTCTGTAGAATCTAGCTCTTCCTTTAGCTTGTTGATCGGGACTGAAATGAAGACTTTCTTCTCCTTCAGATTTCCTTTAGCATCTTTCCTCTTTCTTGTTCACCCCCCACACACTTTGTAATGAATTGGGTTTGTCTCTTATAGACATGATTTCCTCTTTTCTTGGCTTTCTTGATCTTGGCGTGCTCCACAATTATTGCCAGTAGATTTAAAGCAAATCTCCAGTATGATCTCGTAGAGATCTTCTTGCCAACTGGACAAAGCAACTTTAAATCAATTACTTATCTTCAGCTTTATCAGGATGATTAAAACAATGATAAGTATCAGTTAACTCTATCTTTAGCTTCTTGACAGCTAAGCATTTTGTCATTTTATGAACTCTCTGTTCTGTCAGTCAAAACTTTAGTTAGTTATCAGTGATAACTGACTATTCCATCGGTATGAATTTGGTTCACATCAGGATCTCTGTCCTTGTCTTCTCCATCGGGCAACACTGTATTTCTTTCTGTCGGGTTACTCCATGTTTTGCTCGTCGGGAAACACTGTAACTTTGCTTGTTGGTAATGCTATTCATTTCCTCATCGGGAAACACTATGACTGTGTTCTTTTTCTCTAACCACCGGGTGCACTCCGTTGGTGTATGTAGTCACTTAGTGAATACTTGAATTATGTGCATTACTGATAGCATAGCCTTTGATTCATCGGTTCTTTGAAGTCTTTGGCAGTATTACAATGACCATACAGATTATATCAAGTTGACATCAATGACAATACAATACATTAACTGATTTAATGTCTTGCATGATCACCAACTTATCATCTTCAAACATTCAATAAGTTACATGTCATCAATCTCTCACTTTGGCATTGATGGCAACATACTACATTATCATACTATACCATTGCTAATACAATATGAAATATACAGTTTCATCAAGCTTTCCTAATGTAACTATTACAAATGTTTGGTTTTCGGTAAGCTCAAATAGCTTTGATTTGATTCTTGCAGCTTTATTTCTGTCTTCAATCCCTTCACTAGATGGAATCTTTTCTTTCTTTGGTGTGATGTGTTCTCCTTCTATGTCAAACTCTCTCCCTTTGACTGTTCTCCTTTCTTTTGATGTTTTCTCTCCCTTTCTATTTTCTCTCCCTGAGATGATAATGGATATAAATTCTACCTTTGTCAGTATGATAATGAGGTATCTCTCTCCCTTTGACATTAATGCCAAGCATCTTATCTTTTCAAACAAGATTTCGACAGTTATGTCAAGTGGATTCTTTCTATCCATAATATATTCCTTGGATTTCCCAATTCATTGGTAATACCTTTGTTGCTCGAAGTAGATAAATACCTTGCTATGTATTGATTTATCTTTGAAGTCCATCTCTCTGCTTGCATCAACATGAATGATATTCTGATAATATGTAGGCTGATGTAGCCTTGTAGTCATCTTATTGACCAATAGACAAGGGTCTGACCCCTAGTCTCTTTCTCAAGTACTCAAATGCATCCTTGGGTAGTGGCTTGGTGAAGATATCAGCCAATTGTTCCTTTGATTGCACATACTCAAGTATCACCTACTTTTCCTGAACTTGTTCTCTCAAATAATGATACTTGATGGCAATATGCTTTGTTTTAGCATGCATGACTGGATTCTTGGAAATGTTTATTGCACTTGTATTATCATAATAGATAATTACTAGTTCTAAAATTTTCATATGCATACCTTCCAGTAACTATTTGATCCATGCAATATTTGAGAAGTTTGTAGCAGCAGAAACATACTCTGCCTCTGTAGTAGATTGTGAGATGCATCCTTGTTTCTCACTGATCCACGTGACAAGTCTGTCACCCATGAAGAATGCTCCTCCAACTGTGCTCTTCCGGTCATCAAGATTTCCAGCCCAATCAGCGTCGGTAAAGACCTTAAGTTCAAATTAGCCTTCTCTTCTATACTATAAGCCATATTCCTCGGTATTCTTCAGATATCTTAGAATTATTTTCACAATAGTCATATGTGATTCTCTAGGATTAGCAGAAAATATAACAACTATTCTTACTGCATGTGCAATATCTGGTCTAGTGTGTACAACATACATGAGTTTTCCAATCATTGATCTGTATAAAGTCTGATTTACCTCTGTTGACTTGTCCTCCTTTGTCAGTTTGCATCCAGTTTCCATCGATATTCCAACTGGTTTGGATTCTTCCATCTTGAATATTTTCAATACTTCTTTGATGTACTTGGATTGCATAATGAAAATACCTTCATCTTGTTGCATGATCTACATACCAAGAAAGAACTTGATCTCTCCAAACATAGACATCTCAAACTCTTTGCTCATTTCATTTGCAAATGATTTGCATAGCATATCATTGCCTCCAAATATGATGTCATCAACAAATATCTCAACAATCAAAATGTTAGCATCAGTATCTTCCTTCAAGTAAAGATTATTGTTTTCACTAGTCCTTACATATCCAATACTTATAAGATAGGAATGAAGTCTTTCATACCATGCTTGGTGTGCTTGTTTCAATCCATACAGGGCTTTGTGAAGTCTACATACCACGTCCCTCTTGTCTGGATCAACAAACCCTTCTGGTTGTTCAATGTATACCTCTTCTTCAAGTATTCCATTCAGGAATGCAAACTTGACATCCATTTGATATACCTTGAATCCTTTATATGCAACATAAGCAAGTAATATTCTTACTCCTATCCTAGCAATGGGTGCAAAGGTTTCTCCATAGGCAATTCCTTCCTCTTGTGCATACCCCTTGCATTCTAGTCTTGCTTTATTTCTTGTGACTTCTCCATCCTCATTCAGCTTATTCCTGAATCTCCATTTTGTATAGATGACATTCTTGTCATCTGGTCTTGATACAAGTGTCCATGTCTTGTTTTTCTCTATCTGTTCAATCTCTTCATTCATAGCACTTATCCATTCATCATTATCTAGTGCAACATTGACAGATTTGGGCTCATAATCACAAATAAGACATCTTGTA
>MU226925.1:4083476-4096409 GCA_018584345.1 Thuja plicata | reverse complement strand
ACAATGTTGTCTAACCACGATTCATCATTTATATCAACATCTAAGTTACCTTTTATTGACAATTCTTCTTTGGTAACTTCTTCATCCTCTAAGTTGATGTGGATGGGGCTTGCTGGTACTTGATCATCTTCACTATCTTTTGGCCATTCTTCATCTATAATATCAATCTATTTCTGGCCTGTAATTTAGACTTCTTCACTATCTAACTTAGCTGTTGAGTTATCTGTTTTGGTGATAGGTTCCTTCTCATGACTGCTTTCCTTATCAGGGTTAAGTATCTCACTCCATGTATTATGTGTTTCTTGTTCTAGTTCTATAAGTTTCTCTTTAAGAAATTTATAAGCTCTCAATTTGGGTGAGAAGATTTTTGCATATTTATGCATGATTTGATTGATTTCTTCTCTTGTTGATTCAGGAGGCATAAGAGAGACTAGTACTCTTTCTCTTATCCTCTTCTCCTCATGGAGTGCAAAAGTGAATCTAGAAGATATTCTAATCAATATTTCTTGTGGAACATCACGTGTAGTGAATTGTAGTGGGACATAATAATGTCTGCACATTTTAGCAATAAGTGCATCTTCAATCTTATTCTGTTCTTTAGTATCCCATCTTAACCATTTCCTAATCTTGGGATGTCCAACAGATGTAGCTTCAGAAATATACTTACATATTTCATCAATGTCTTTAGTTGGTGATGTAACCTTTGCTTGTTTCATAGTGTCAAGTTCATCCATAGCTGATTCTTCTAAGTCCTCATTTGTCTGAACAAATTTTATCCTTTTGGCAGGTGCCCTGATTGGTTGTTTTGCCTTTGATGTGTCAGGTTTCCTCTTATACACCTTTCCTTTCACCATGGGAGAAGGAGTTGCATCTTTTGCGGTTTGACTCCTTGTTCTAGATTTCTTAATTGGAGGAGGAGGTGGTGAATCAGACTTCTCTTCCTCTGATTCATTTGGTTCTGTTGTATCACCGATGGGAAGCTAGTCTTCAATGAGTTCCTCCTTACCATGTTTTTTCTTTTCACCTTCTCCTTCTTCTTCTCCTTCAGAAGATATATTCAAGTTCTTTTTCAAGTTCTTCACCATTCTTTTTGACTATTTTACAGCCTTCTTTACAACAAGATTTGATTTAATCTTTAGTTTGGCCTCTTCATAGGTACCAAATCTTAATTGCTTGTTGTCTATGGGTTCATTTAATAGTGCCTAAATTCATTCATTTGCTAATCCTGTTTTGATTTCATAATCCAATTTTGAAAGCCATGATTTCCTTGGAACTACTGCTTGTATGTATGTTAAATCTGTATCTACCATGAAACATATTTCTTCTTGATGTTCCTCTATCAGACTCTCAGGGATTCTAGTTCTTGCTTGCAACATTTCCTTTATGGTTTTGAAATACTCATGCATCACATTATCAAAATCTGTTCCAAGTGATTCTATGAATTCACTTATCTGAATGGTAATGGGTATGATTGAGTCCCATGTAACTTTTCCTATGGAAGGAAAATATTCTTCAAAATAAAAGAATATGCACATTATGAGGGAACCAAACTTACAAGTGTTTGTCCTTGAAGACCTTATTATGCACATGTTCTCCTCGAATTGATGAAATAGGATCTCTGCAAGATCCATCTTCTTCCCCTATTTGATAATCTTGTATGCTATGCTCATAGTAGTACTAGATATGCTATTCATTTAGCTTTCTTGGAAGATCTTGTATCCAACAACACATGCTCCGAACTTCAGCTCTACGTTAGTAATGGTGTTGACCTTTAGTGCTCTTTTGTCTGATTTGGCACCAGTCAGTTTTTCCACTTCTGCCAGAGATGGGTGCTTGTGAGCCTGTGGTTTATCAATTGTAGGATAACCAGTAACTGCATGAATAAAATCCGTTGTTATTGCCTTAGGCTTATTTAGCCATAGAGCATTGTTGTGAACTCTGCTAAGAATAATTTTTATCCATTTTGTTTTAAAGACCTTGGGAAAATGCAGTGCATTTGTCAGTCCCTTCACTTCCAAGTATTTGTGCTCTTCTTTGATCTTTCATGCATCATCACATAGTGCCCTATAGGCATTATCTAGGTATAGATCTCCTATTTCCAAGATCTTATAGTGAATATAGGACCTTACATCCTCTACCAGTAAAACCCTAGGTGGGATTTAGGAGAATGCTCCGGAATCGTCAGGTTGTGAAGCTACTTCAGGGTGTAACTTATATTTAGGTTTAGCACACGTTCCTCTGCTGACAAGCTTGAAGGGTTTCTTCTTATCATCCTTAATTTTCTCTACTCTAGAAGTCGATGCCATCTTGTTTGCAATTTAGGGCTTTTCGCAAATAAAACAGTGCGGTCGGTGAGTGTATTTACTAACTGATTCTTTGTGATTGCCTGTGAATGTGAATGCTTCATGTTAAATTGACTTTTGCTAGGTCACTTTCCAATTTTCTCTTAAATCGCTCTGGTCTGGTCTGCTCTGCTCAAAAATCACGGGTGCAAAAATGAGTTTTCCCGTCGGGCTTTTATACCTTTCTGCGCCCTAAGTTATCATTAATGCTTAAAAAATCATTGATTTATGAAGACTGCTTTTGTCAGTAAAGACATTCATAACATCTTCGGTGTCTGTGCAAAGTGTCGGGGTAGCTAGCAGTTTTGGAGACTTCACCGATGATTGTCGGTGAGGTTGCGAAGACTACTTTTGTTGATTCAACGTTCACCGATATCTGTCAGTTTACACTTAGCTTGTGTAATGACCGATACATTTTGGTAAGTAGTGCTAAATTTTCTGTGTGTATTCACCAATGCAAATTGTGCCCAATAACCAATGGTTGCTTTTAAATAGTTTAGCAAGTAACAATATATTGCATCTTTATTCATGCCTATATTACAATATGAACTATGTGTAATAGAACCGATGCATAGTAAAACTTGTTATAATGCAGTTCCATACTTACTTGTGCTATCTAGTTGGATGTAGTGATGTCACCAGATCCATTGGATGAGGTGTCACCATTTGCATTGCTTGTTCCAGCTCCTTCAGTGTTTGTGGCTTTTACCCACATCTTGTTTCTCATTCTTTTGATGTCATCAATGGTATTTCCATTGGGATGTGTACTTGTGTCTGTCAGTCGGTCTTTGCAATCTTTTATCACATGTCCAAACTTATGACAATGTAAACATGCCATACCTATATTGGTCCAACCTCTTGACCTTCTAGTCCACTTTCTCATATAGTTGGCAGAAATATGACCATATCTTCCACATGCTATACAGTTTACCCATGTGTTATAGTCCCAAGTATATGAGTTACCTACTCTTGTAGGTTTGTATCTTTTATCAGTTTCCTTTGGAGTCCATGCCTTATTCTTTTTCCAACATTCCTTATGTGTATGCCCATTCATCTTGCATGTAGGACAATACTTGTCCATATAGGTTTTTCTCTTTGGATTTGTCACTTTGGATCTGCACTCATGTGCCTTGTGTTCTTTCTTTTGACATTTATAACAATTACCAATAAAATTAGATTGTGTTTGAGAAATACCTTTCATTTTGCTTCTGCAAATGTTTGAGGTGTGGCCTAGTTTTCCACAGTGATTGCATGACCGCTTCTTGGATCTTGGGGTTGTGAAAGAATTCCTCTAATTGGGTTGATTTGAGGATTCAGCATTCTCGTTGTACCCTAATCCTGTGTAGTTGTTGACTCTTCTCTGTCCATCAAGAAAATCATCCATCCTTTTGTTGCTATCCTCAGCCTTTTTGATCAATTCGTTGTGTTGATTTTGGACTTTGATTCCATGCTTCAATTTTTCATTCTCTTCTCGTAGCTCACCAATGATTTGTATTCTTTCAATGAGTTATGTATTTAATCTATTTGCTTCTTGACTCATAAGAATAATATAGTTGGTGACCTCATGGTGATGCTCAGTGAGTCTTAGAATCTCTGATTCTTTCTCTTGTAGTTTCTTTGTAATTTTCCTCCTATCATCAATGGCTAGTGTTATTTCATTTTCAGTTTTTCTTGCATCATTCATGACATCAATCATTTTTACCATTTGAGTCTCTTGACCAATTTGCAACGTCTTGATTTGATCTGTCAGGTGTAGATTGATCTCTTGTATACTTGTAATTTCTTCAACTAATGCGTCTGAAGCTTTGCTCATTGATGATTCCGCTGTTTCAAAGTAATCTACTATTTCCAATTCTTTGTAGTCTTTCTCATTCAGTCTGGTTGTCATAATATTTCTTGCATCAAGAAGTTTTCTCAGCTTTATTTTCGCTTCCTTATACTGCTCATATTTTATTTGCATTTATAACTGCTCATTCTCAATAGTCATGTCCAGTTTGAACTTGTCCATCACTTTGATCTTTTCTCTCAAGTCTTTAAGATTTTCAAGAGAGAGACTTAGCTCTGATATGAATTGTTGGAATTACATTGGAATGATGTACTGAGAGGGGAGGGGTGAATCAGTACACCTAAAATTTTTCTTGGTTAGCCCATTAACCCTTAATCATCAGTTTGTAAATTATCTTATCTAACTGTTCACCTTTCTTTATGTATATGCAATCATATCATAAATTATTTAGTATGTAATCATAACAGAAACATTCATGAAAATAGATAACACATAACACAAGATATGATATAGCAGAAAACTCCTGTTAGGAAGTAAAAACTGCGATGAGGATTATTACCCACAAGATGTCACTATCTGAACATAAGAAGGGGCCGGTTAAGGCTTACAATTGGTCACTTATGATGACCTACCCTTTTAGGAGTATTACAGTGGAGACCTGTTAAGATCTACTTCATTTGAAGCTTTAGCAACACTGTTAAGTGTGCACTCTATTAAGAGATTTGTAAAGAACGGTTAAGTCCACCTTCTACAAAAGGATTTTAGATGTGATGCACTTGTTAGAATGCAACTACATAAGTCTTTGATCTGATGATGTATGCAATCTTCAATTGCTGATAATAGATCCAATTAAGCTTCTTACATACAAGTAATCATCCTTCCATGATTGAATAATACCTTTATCTGCTTGTCGGTAGCCTCTGTGTGTTCTTGACAACTGATGTGATCTGTTTCTGAAATTTGCATGAATTCTGCCTTCTGCCCCTTAGATGCTCTTCGTGGCTATCAACAACAATGAATTCATACTTCACAATTGATTTGAACATCTATTTATACTAGATTTAGGCTCAATTCTTGATTCACGCTTTGCAAGTTAACTCTAGATCCAATTATTAATTAAAACAAATTAAAACTCTATAAATAGAATTACATTGCTTTATCTAACGTGTAAAAATCAGATCCACAAATTGCAGGTTCTCTAACTGACTATCGGTTCTAATGGTCAGTTTTCTTGGTTGTCGGTGTTCCTTTCTTAAACTGGTCGTCAAGTATGCCTTTTCTATTCTGTCAGTTTTGTTCTCAAAACTGTGTCATCGGTGATGCTTGTCAATTCCATACTTAGCATTTTTCATGACCTTTGTGTTCTGTCAGGTATGCTTGCTATTTACTGGTAATGCTTGTAGTCCGCCGGTGATCTCTGTAGTCTGCCAGTTATCTCTTTCAATGTTTTTCACTAAGTGTAATAATGGTAAAATTAATGTCATCAAGAGGATCCTTGTTTGGAACTAGCTATTATTCCTACTATGTTGGATATAGTTCCTCTTGCGAGTTGCGCACCTTCCCTAAATGATATAAACCAAGATGGGGAGAGTAGGCAATGTGCTTGATTGAATTTTCCTCCATGGTAGCCTTTTTATGTGTTTTATTGTTGTATTGTGCTTCTCCTGTAATGTGTTTGCTAAATATTTGTTAGATTATTTTATATGACCCTTGTTACTTTTTTGGTGCAAGGTGATAAAGGAATCAAACCTGTTGTACAATTCCTCCATATGTATCTCTATTCTTCTATATATTGTTTTCATGCTATGTTTTACCTGTGCTATTGTTCATAAATGTTTTCCTTCTATAGTCCGCTTGGATTTGCGACATGGTATCACTGATTCATTTTGGTCTCCATGTTGTGGTCCAAAAAGACTCTTCTTCATAACTCTTGCAGTTTCTTTCCTCCATTGTGATTGTAGTTATGCTTTCTTTGGGGAATGATGTCAATTCATTTGCAATAATATCATATATATACATATTATCTTATGATCATACTCTATTTTCTCTATATTTTTATGTGGTATTTCCCTTTATTTGTCTTCTCTTGGGGGCATCTCATAGTGGAAATGTAATCAGTGGACTTGTTTATGTTTCCGTTAAATGCATTGCTCTTGTTAAAGTGTTAGCAATGACTTTAATGTGGGGGCATACACTCTATTCACCTTTTGCACACATGCACTTTAACGTGGGGGCATACACTCTATCCTCCCTTTATGGATTAGAGACTAATCCTTAAAGCATGGATTTTTACCTTCAAGGATCTCTTGATCCCTCTAGTTTTAATTTACAATGTTTTGATCCCTTAAGGTTGGAAGGTGTCTTCAAGACTGAATCTCTCTATGTTTTGAGTTTTCTCTTTTGGAATAGAATATTCCTAAGAGTAAATCCTTGATGGGTTGACTAGTGAGTAGCCACATTCACTAGGAGCTTCAACTCCATCTTTAAACTTTTTCATTGTGTGATTCACAATGGGACATAGGTTCTCATTGGGCGAGGTAATCACACCCTCTCTTTTTTTGACTGATTATGTCTCTCTTATCGTAATCTTGGAGTTGACAAAGACTTGATTCCCAGGGGTGATGTAACAACAAGCCTTTCTCTCCTACCCTACCCTTAAATAGGGTCTTCAATAGGCATCTTCTCTAGCGTAAGTAGGGTTCTTCACTAACCCTAACCTTCAAGGACCCCTCTCTCAAGATCCCACTCAATTTCAGCTTGAGTACACCAACAAGAAAACCAAACTGCTTCAACACCTAGCCATGGTGCTCTTCTTGCCCTTCTTCACAAACTAATCCAAATGGATCCAAAATTATTCCATATGGAGAGGTAGTCTCTTATATTATTAATTGGATCCAATCCAATGTCGACAAACTCCTTTTGCACTAAAAACCTAAATGATTTCCAAGAACAAAGCCAAATTCACCCAAAATAGGGCTACAAGCATTAGGCCTAATTAGGCTCTTTTTTTGCAATAAATTGTAAAAATACTTAAAAATTTGAAAAAATATAAATGGATATAGATACCCTTTATCAAGACACTAAATATTTTCTAGGTATTGTTTCCCAAAAGTGATCGTACAATGACTCCTATAATCATGCCTAAAAATTAGGGTTTCTAAGAATTAAGTTTGTCTGCACAAAAGAACTTGTTCTTGGAACACTAAAATCCTCACCCAAACTTCGCCTTAGATTTGGGGATCCTCCACACACCACACTACCTATCCACAATCACCAATTGAAGCAATGAATTCTTTCAATCCCCTCCATTAGCTCTGCAACTGCCTGTGATCCTTAGCCATGAAAATCTGGCTCGCCTAAGGAATCACATTAAAAATAGCTCCCATGCTTTCCAGGGCCCCTCCTTCACTGTAAAATATGTCCATGGAGTCATCTCCCTAATCCCAAAGGCCCGTGCATATTCCACAGTGGGACGAGGATCTATGACCCCATCTTGACCAGTTGCTTGGTTTAGACCAACGACTGGACAAAAAACAAAATAATTTACAAGACTAACTAGAATTTTACAAAATTTAAATCCAACACCACAAAGAAACTTAAAAATACCTACTCTAACACTTCCATGGATTACAATATTCAATTCAATCCATTAAACACCAATTGCTCAGAAAAACAATAATTGTGACTGTTCTTGCTATTACTCAGTCCGCACACACACTTACAAAAACAAGCCAACCCTTTCAAAAGGTTGAGGATGGTCTTAAGTAGCTTACCAAGACACAAAATCAATAGTTTCAGATAGTTATGAAACCAATTTCTTGAAGTTTCAATTATGCAACAAATGTTGGCAATGTTGTCAATGACAACATTGATAACTTTTATATCTTTTTGGATTTTCTATCCAAACTTGGTCACAAGTCCACAAAACTTAACCAAATGCTTATCTGAGGTGTTAGAATATTAAAATAGGACCTCGAGTCCCTTACTTGTCCAATTTGACATCAAAATTCATAAAACACCCTATTTGACCTAATGTGGACATTCTTACAAATAAGGTCACTAAGGACCTATTAAGGCATCCTAAACTCACACACTTCACACTAGGACTTATGTAGTACCCTTATTGCACTAGTGGTTTGGATAGGACCACTACAATCCAAAAACACAAATAGAAGCACTAGGTTCCTTTCTAGCCCTACCTAGGTGCTCTTGTACCATACTCCCCCACAAAGGAAAGTTATGTCACTCCTGTGGACAAAAAATCTTCAGAGATGCCAACCTTATTGATGTCTGCTTTTGCAATCCATGAAGCCTCTGATTTAGGCCCAGAATTCCACTAGATTAGGTGTTCCATGTACACCTTGTGACTTGTAGTCTTCTTGAATCTTGAGTCCAGAACTCTATCAGCTTCCAACTGAGGATTTGGAGGTAATACAATAGTCTCAACATCACCACTCACCCTTGACTACTTTGACCATTCTCTGCTATCTTCTCTTTCAATTGGATCAAGTCTTGGACATTGAACACTGGAGAGATGCTCAAATATGAAGGTAGGTCTCTTTTATATGCATTAGCCCCATATTTGGCTAGGATCTTGCAAGGTCCCACCCTCTTCATCTACAATTTAGTAGGGACACCCTTCTATAACCAAGATTTGTTCAAATGAACCATCACATAGTCACCTACCTCAAATAGAATGTCTTTCCTCTTTTCATCAACTTTGGCCTTCACCTTTTGTTGACTATCTTTGATTGTCTGCTTGACCTATTCTTGGATCTCCTTCATGGTTTGAGTTAAGTCCTCATCATGACCACTCCTGTACTCCATGCCTCCAAGATCCCTAAGCTCACACACACCTCTTGGGTGCATCCCATAAACTAGCTCAAATGGGCTTCTCCTTGTCATTATATTCTTACTATCATTGTATGCATACTCTGCTTGGGGAATGACCACATCCCAATTCTGGTCATACTCCTTGGTTAGGCACCTCAATAGGTTACCCAACACTCTATTGACCACCTCAGTTTGGCCATTAGTCTGAGGGTGGTAGGCTGAACCAAAAGAAAGATTGGTACCCAATCTAGTCCACAATGTCCTCCAGAAATGGCTCATGAATTCCACATCCCTATCTGATACTATACTTAAGGGAAGACCATGGATCATCACAATCTCCTTAAAGAACAAATAGGCTATGTGGATAGCATCATTAGTAGTCTTGTAGGGTATGAAATGACCCATCTTGCTAAATCTGTCAACCACTACATAAATGTTGTCATATCCTTGTTTGGTTTTGGGTAGACCTACTATGAATTCCATGCTCACCCACTCCCATGACCTATTAGGGACTGGTAAAGGTTGATATAAACCTTCATTACTTATTCCTCCTTTGGCTTTCATGCATAAAACACACTGCTCCACATATTTGGTAACATCTCTTACCAAATTTGGCCAATGGTAGAACCTTTGCACAAGCTCCAAGTTTTTTTTCATACCAAAGTGACTACTTAAACACCCATTGTGTTTCTCCTGTATGAGATTCATTCTCATAGAGCCTCTTGGAACACATAACTGGTTACCCCTAAATAACAGTCCATTTTTCAAAGTAAACTCTGAGAAATTGCTATGGAAATGGTTTTGAAAATCAACACATGCCTTGTATTCTTCCTCAAAGTCATCATCTACCTTGTAGAGATGTATGAAACTATCAATGCTAATTCTATTCAACTGGACTTCTTGGACTGTCAGCAACCTCCTACTTAGTGCATCTGCAACCTTGTTGAGCTTCCCTTTCTTGTGATTTATTGTAAAGGTAAATTCTTGTAAATACTCCATCCATTTCAAATGCCTATTGCTTAGGTTCTCCTGAGTATTAATGTAACTAAGGGCTTGGTTGTCAGTAAACACCACAAACTCTTTGGGCAATAGATAATGGCTACATTTTCTAAGGGACTGAACTAAAGCATATAGTTCTAAGTCATAAGAGGAGTATTTATTCTTAGCCTCATTTAGTTTCTCACTAAAGAAGGCCACTGGCCTACCTTCTTGACTCAACACACCCCCTACTTCCATTCCACTTGCATCACATTCAATAGTAAACAATTCATCAAAACTAGGAAATTGTAGGATAGGTTGAGTGGCTACTTGTTTCTTCAACAACTCAAAGGCTTTTCCTGCTTCTAAGATCCACCTTAACTTATCTTTTACCCCACCCTTGATAGTATCTAATAAAGGAGCACAAATACCACTAAATTTCCTGATAAAATTCCTATAAAACCGGGATAAGCCATGGAAAATTCTTACCTCAGTGGCCGTGGTAGGTGGTAGCTAGTTTAGGATGGCTACAACTTTGTCTTGATCCATCTTCAAGGACCCTTTGGACACTACAAAGCCCAAGTATACTAGTTCTTTCTTGAAGAACTCACATTTTTCAAGATTGATAGCCAGCTTCTCTTCATGAAATCTCTGCAACACTGCCTCTACATGCTTGACATGATCCTCCTTTGTCTTGCTAAATATCAGTATATCATCAAGATATACAACTACAAACTTCCCTGTGAAGTCATTGAGCACTTCATTCATGAGCCTCATGAATGTGCTCGGAGAATTTGTTAGGCCAAATGGCATCACAAGCTATTCATGTAGCCCATCCGTGGCCTTGAATTCCATTTTCCATTCATCCCCTTCTTTCACCCTAATTTGGTGATAACCACTCTTCAAATCCAACTTTGTAAAGTACATTGCCCCTCCAAGGAAATCCATAAGATCTTCAATCCTAGGTATGGGGTGTTGGAATACTCCCAAAGGATAACTAAGAAGGGGGGGGGGGGGGGGGGAATNGGGGGGGGGGGGGGCGTGAATCAGTTATCAACTATTTTAATTCTTTTCTTCACTTAGATATAAATTAACATAAGAAAATGTACATTCAGATAACACAATAGAGAACACAACAATTTTGGTTACGGGGAAATCAAATAGGTAAAAACCCTGGTGGGAATTAACACCCACAAAGAACTGTACTTGAGTATAATTATCCTTGTTAGGAGATCTTGCAACCCTGTTAGGAGTTTTTATTTACAATGCAATAAGTACATAGACCTGGTTAAAGGTTTGACCCTATTAGGAGTCTTTTACAAGAAACCCTGTTAGGGGTGAGGACTCACTGTCCAAAAGCTCACTGCTAAAATGGTGAAGGCTGCAACCTTCAGTAGAACAGATATACACTATATATGATAGATGAACTATTTGAGTAGACCTTTTGTCTTGATCAGTTCCAATGAATTGTAATCTTCTTCTGTTTCTTCACATAGTTCTTCAACTTATTCTGTTTGACTTTTTGCTCTCTTCTGTTTATTATTTTTCACTTCATTTTTCACACTTAGCGAACATAATTGAACTGCTATATGTATCTTCACCAAGGATAAGGTCATGATGGTATCTAGGAAAAATTTATCAACTCCTTTGTCAACTTAACTAACCACACAATCAAAGTTAGAACCGTGCAACTCAAACTGAATAGATGCAACGCTTCACAAAGTTGGCTTCACTAATTTTACTCTAATATCATGATTCTGTTAAAACATGCTTGGCACCTTTGCATAATCATCACTAACTCATAACTAAACATTAATACAAACACACATATCCTAAAGATAGGCGCAACTCAAGAAACACTATATTTACGTCGACTCTAGAAAGATAATCTTCAGACGCTATAACTGCCATAACTGATTAACATAACTCAACTGAAACTTCATATCTGACTTAGCGTGAATGAAAATAACATCTAGAACATGTATACTCCATGGAAATAAACACGCATAGCTCCATAATATCTTTATTGTTAATTGTATATAGAACACTGTTGTATATTATATGTTGTCATCAATGACAAACATACAATCAATTATTTGCACAGAAGCAAATCTCCAACAATCTCCCCCTTTGACATTGATGGAAACATATGATATCATCAAATCAAAGTGTCTTCCTTCTTTTTACAATCTTCTCAATATCCTCATCAAAAGTTCCTCTTCACTATTGTTGTTCTTCTAAATGTATATTCCCCCAGAGTATATGCTCCCCCTTACTAATACTCGCCCTTTGACATCAATGGAAAAGGGTGTTTAAACACCATTAAGCAAGGTACTACTCTAGAAGTAGAGTAGTCAACCATTCATCAGTCACCAAGGACTGATGTTCTTACTACAAATTCTAATCAGACTCAGGAAAGGGAATTAATCCCAGCTTCTCCCTGAGATACTCAAAAGTATCTTTTGATAATGGCTTTGTAAAAATATCTGCTAATTGTTCTTTAGTGCTCACATAGTCCAGCTTTACTTCTCTGTCTACAAATTTTTCTCTTAGAAAGTGGTATTTAATATCAATGTGTTTTGTCTTTGCATGCATCATAGGGTTATTTGACATATTAATAGTACCAGTGTTGTCACAGTGAATAAAAATAGGATAATCAATCTGAATACCAAAGTCTTTAATCATATGTTTGATCCAAACCATTGTTGAATAATTCAATGCTGCTGCAACATACTTATCTTCTGCTATTGACTGAGAGATACAATTCTGCTTTTTACTTGTCCAAGTGACCAATCTATCTCCAAGAAATATTGCTCCTCCTGATGTACTCTTTCTGTCATCAACACAACCTACCCAATCTACATCTGTATACACATGAAGTTGTATATTCTCTGAGTTAGGATACCATAAACCATAGTCTATAGTCCCTTTTAAGTATCTGAATATTCTTTTTATTTCCATTAGGTGATTTTGCTTGGGTTCAGCTGCAAATCT
>MU226925.1:4040765-4063145 GCA_018584345.1 Thuja plicata | reverse complement strand
ATAAAGACTTATGCAGTCTACCTTGTTAAAGGATTTCACAAATTCTTCTCTAAGAATTGTACCTTGTTAGAGGCTTTACAAAATAAGATCTGTAAAGATCTACCCAGTGGTGGGATTTGCAAAATAAAAAAAACAATGTATTCAACAATGCTTTGAACTTGTCTGAAATAATGCATCAAATTGTTATGCTTGATCAGACTCTTTATGTTCTAAATTCTTTACCTCTGAATCTGCTCAGTGATGTGTTCATCAAACCTTTGCTTCTGCAAATTCTGTACTTGGTGCTGTCTTACATACTCTACTATATCCCATAATAACAACAACATACCATTTTCTCTTACCGCCTTTTTATATCCAAAAAGATTCCTTTCCTTTTAGGTATCCTCTATTTTTTCCTCTTAATCTCCTTGATTAGGTTTTCCTTGGTCAATCTCAGTCGTTCAATCATCCTTAAGATTTTTTGCTGCTCAGTAAACTGCCTGACTGTTACCTTGGGAATTGTTCCCTTCTTGGAACTCACAAAATCTATTTTTCCTCTTAATCTCTGCCTTGCATCTTGTTTTTGATTAATCTGGTTCATAGATTCTGTAACCAACTGACTTTACTAATCATAGATTCTTATGACATCATCTGTCAATTCATTGAATGCGCTCTTATAAAGATTTGGCATAGTTTACTTGCTTGGTTGCCTTGCCTGCATTGCTCGGTAAGTGAATGCTTCAACTACTCGGTAACTTGCTACTCTCGGTGCTCGGTGAACATTTTTGAACTCGATAACTGTGACCGAATAACATTACCACCCAGTGACTATTTTCGTTCGGTGCTTGATTCTACTATCTTTACCAACTGCTCTGTCCTTTGCTCACATTACCGACTAACTTCTTGTACTCAGTTGTAGTGTCCATTTCCTTTATCGACTAGACTTGGCTACTTATGACTTTGACAAAACTTATGACAACAAAGTGAATGGGGTAACACTTTCTATTGTAGGTCTTTCTTGGGGCTATCTTCCTTAATAGGTCTATTGAGTATTTTACTCCATTTCTTGTGGCTTTCTTGTTCAAGCTCTATAAGCCTCCCTTCAAGATATTTGTAGGCTATCAACTTTGGTGAGAATTCCTTTTTATGGTTCTCCATCATCTCATTAATTTCTTCCTTCTTGGATTTAGAAGGAATGAGAGTAACAAGTACTCTTTCTCTTATTTCCTTCTCATTCTTCAAGGAAAATGTCCATCTAGCGTATAGTTTGTCCAAGAGTTCCCTTGGTACATTATTACCTTCAAATTGAATCAGTACATACTTGAATTTATACATGTTTTGTATGACGGTGTCTTCAACTTTGTTTTGATCTTCTGGATCAAGTTTCAACCATCTTCTAATCTTAGAATCTTTGATAGATCCTAGATTTTCAATAGATTTTCATACCTCATCAATTCTTGCAGGGACCTTGATCTGTTATGCTTCTACACCTTCATCTTTCTCAGTGTCCTCAATATCTTCTTTGGTCCTGATCAGCTTCCTTATTCTTTTGTTTGGCCCTCTTTTTGATGTTTTCTATTTCCTCTTGTATGTTCTAACTTTTCCTTTCTTCAAAGGTGAAGGACTTGAATAATTAGCTATTTAGCTTCTTGTTCTTGAAGCAACTGTGGTTCTTGGCTTCTTGGTTGGTGGAGGAGGTGGTGAATCTAGCTCCATGGCCTCAGAGTCATTCTTTTCTTTAGCTTCACCGATAGGTAGCTATCCTTTAGTCTCTTCCTCCTTTTTAGCTTCTTCCTCTTGTTTAGTTTCTTTCTCTGTTTCTGACAGTATTTTCTTGAGGTTCCTGACCATTTTGTCCTTTTTCTTGACAATTTTCTTTACAACCAGGCTAGATTTGATTCTTGATTTGGCCTCCTCATTTGTTCCAAACTTAGGTTATTTCTTATCTAATGGTTCATTTATCAAGGCATCGATTTATTTAGATGCTTGATCAATATTTATCTTATATTCTAATGGTTGTAACCATATTGTCCTTGGTACTAATAGGTTTGATATAAGTGTGGTCTGTATCAACCATGAAACATATTTCATCTTTAAACTTCTCTATGAGTTGCTCAAGGATCCTTACCCTCTTCTGCATTCGATCTTTGAACACAGTAAAGTATTCATTCATGATTGTTTCAAAATTGTCTCCCAGTGAGGTTATGTGTTCACTGATATCCACGGTGACCGGTTTTGTGCTATCCCATTTGACATCTCCTATTGATGGAAATGTTTCTTGAAAGTAGAAGAAAATGCACATGATAAGTGAGCCAAACTTACATGTATTTGTCTTTTCATTCCTTATAGTCTTCAAATTTTCTTTTAACTGGTTTACTAGAAGTTAGAATAACTCCAACTGAGTTCCCTTCTTCACAATCTTGTATGTTGTGTCTACTGCACTAGATACTATGATGTTCATCCTGCTAGCTTGAAATAATTTGTAGCCTAGGACACATGCTCTGAATTTCATCTTATCATCGGTAATAGTGGATACCTTTAATCCTCTACTGTCCCATTTGGCTCCTGTGTTCTTTTCAATCTCAGCCTTGGGTGGGTGCTTCAATGCTTTTACCTTTTTGGTTACAGGGTAACTGGTGACTGCATGGATAACATCTCGGGTTATCATCCTCAGTTCATCTAGCCATAGTTTGTGATTGTGCATTCGTCTCAGTACTAACCAAATCCACTTGGTTTTGAAGACCTTCAGAAATAACAGGGCATTAGTGAACCCTTTCACCTCTATGTGTTTATGTTCATCTTTTAAGGTTCCATCTTCATTGCATAGCTTCTTATAAGCTTGTTCTACCTCTGAATCACCTATTTCTACAATCTTACAGTGGATGAATGCTCGCACGTCTTCTATGAGTAAAACCCTAGCTGGTATTCACGAGAATGCACCAGCATCGTCAGGTTGTGAAGCAACCTTAGGGTGAATCTTGTAATGTGGTTCTTCACACACTGAATTCTTGAAAAGTTTGATCTTATTTTTCTTGGTGTTCTTCGATTTGGTGGTCTTTGAGTTCATTGCCATTGTTTAAGATAAAATTAGGGCTTTCTGAAAAATGTACAAAACAGAGTTGTCGATTGTCGTAGAACTTATTGTTTACACCAGTAGTGATTTATGATATGCTAGGAGTGCTCTGTGTCGAGTTGTGGTTTCTCTGTGATCCTGTCGCTGTTTGTACAAAATTTTCTCTCGTCGCTCTGCTCTGGTCATGGTGAACAATGAGACCCTTCCGTCGCATTTTTATAACTATTTTCCCTAAAAGTGAGTCATCAATGCTCACCAACTCCTTGGTGTGCAAATACGGAGTTCATCGGTTAAGACATTAACTTCCCTTTTCAGTGTTAATACAATGTTTCAGGGTAGTCATTATACCTCTTGCTTTTACCGACGGGTTTCAGTGTTGCAAAAAACTTGTTCACTTTTCTTGGTTACCAACACATCTCGATTTACACTAGCGACTTTTCTTTCTCTTGTTAAGCGACACTTCTTGGTAAGTGTGGGCAGTTTTAACTTTGAGCGTATACCGATGGATTTTTGTATGTATGCCCGATAGCATAGTTATCACAATTTTAACAAGTAATACCATGATGCATCTTTACTTATGCTAATTTGGCATTTTATCAACATATTATGGAACTGATGTAAAATAATACATAGTGTAATGCAGTTCCATACTTACTTGTTCTGCTTAGGTGGGGGTGGTGATGTCACCAGATCCAATGGATGGGGTGTCACCATTTTTATTGCTTGGTCCAACTTCATCATTGTTTGAATCTTTTCTCCACATTTTGTCTCTTGCACTCCAGATGTCTTCAATGGTATTTCCATTTAGATATGTGCTGGTCTCTGTCATTTGGTCTCTACAGTCTTTCTTGAGATGACCAACTTTATGACAGTGTAAGCATGCCATTCTGGGGTTAGTCCAACCTCTAGATTTTCTAGTCCACTGTCTCATACAGTTTACAGCAATGTAACCAAATCTTCCACATGTTGTACAATTTTTCTAAGTGTTGTAATCCCATACATACTGGTTACTGACTCTTTTCGGTTAAAAGGGAGTTTCTTGACCTTTAGGCTTCCATGCTTGAATTTCCTTTTTCAAACATTCAAGAGTTATATGCCCATTCATTTTGCAAGTAGGACAATATTTGTCCATGTAGGTTTCATTCTTTGGTTGTTTCATCTTAGACTTACATTCATATGCTTTATGTCCTTTCTTGTTACATTAATAACAAAATCCTATGAATTAAGATGTAGATTTAGGAATACCTTTCATTTTGCCTCTGCATACATTTTATGTGTGGCCTTTCTTTCCATAGTGATTGCATGTCAGATTTCTTGGTCTTGGATTTGCATAGACATTCTTTGGATTAGCTTGATTTGATGATTCTCCATTCTCAGTAAATTCTAGACCAGTGTTGTTATTGACTCTTCGTTGTCCTTCAAGAAAATCATCCATTCTTTTACTTCTTTCTTCAGCTTTCTTGATAATTTTATTGTGCTACTGCTAAATTCCTATTTCATGTTTCAAATTTTCATTTTCATCTCTTAGCTCACCAATAGCTTCTATTCTTTCAATGAGTTCAACATTTATTCTGTTTGCCTCTTGACTCATAAGAATAATCTGATTTGTAATCTCATGGTGATGCTCTATGAGTTTCTGTATTTAAGACTCTTTCTCTTGTAGCTTTTATGTAATCTTTCTCCTATAAACAATAGCTAGTGTTCTTTCTTTTTCAACTTGTCTAGCATTTTTCATGACATCAATCATCCTTACCATCTATGTCTCTTGACCGATTTGTAGAGATTTTACTTGTCTAGTCAGATATTGATTGATTTCAGTTAGGCTTGTGATGCTTTCTTCTGATGTGTTTGATGTTTTTCTTGTAGTTGATCCTGAAGACTTAAAGAAATCTGGTATCTCTTCCTCATGATAATCTATCTCATTACAATGAGATGCCATAATCTTTCTTTCATCTAAAAACTGTCTCATATTAATTCTAGCTTCTTTATACTGCTCATAGAACATCTAAATTTCTAGCTTCTTATTTTCTATATTTTTATCAAGTCTGTACTTCTCCATTGTATGATCCTTTCTCTTAAGCCTTTAAGATTTTTCAGAGAAGAGACTTAGCTCTGATACCAATTATTGGAATTAATGGGAAGTGTGTACTGAGAGGGGAGGGGTGAATTAGTACCTCTAAAAATTTTCTATCCTTTTATCAATTAACTTTTGTGTAATCAATTGTTTATCCAACCATTTGATCTATACTATCTTGATGCAAGATATATCAATTCATAAACTTAACATACATGTGAACATTCATAGAAACATTCATAAAAGTAATTGACACATAACACAAGATATGATATCGTAGAAAACTCCTATTATGAAGTAGAAACTACGGTGGGGATGGCACTCACAAAACATTCACTATCTGCAAATTGAAAGGGGTCAGTTAAGGATTACAATTTTATCACTTCTGATGATCTACCCAGTTAAGAGTATCTGTGGAGACCTATTAAATTCTACTCAGTTAAGAGCTTTAACAACACTATTGAGTGTGCACTCGATTAAGAGATTTATAGTTGGACTGTTAAATCCACCTTCCTTGAAAGGATTTTTACACTTTGTTTCACTTGTTAGATTGATAGAAAATTACAATTTGACCTGGTACATGCAATCTCCTATTGCTGATATAGGTCCATTTAATATTACATGAATAAGATTATCACCCAATGTGATTGAATAATACCCCTGATTCTCGGTAGCCTTTGTTCTTGGTTCTTGCTAACCAAATTCACCTTTTGTTGTTCTGGTTCTTGAAACTTTCAATTTGATCCATAGATGTGCTTGTAGGATTCATTCATCCTCTCTTCCATATTCACATGTGTATAATGAATGATTGCATCATCTATTTATAAGATGGATTGACATCATCAAGTTTTACGAAAAAAAATATTAATCCTAAGATCAGGTTTACAACTTTTACCTTGATCTCCTAGTCTATGTGTTTTAAATCAGTTAGACTGATTAAAGCACTTACATTCATGTTTCTTGTCCCTAAAGAAATGATTTAAAAAAAAATCAAGATTCTATAAATAGAATAAGACTATTTTATCTAACGTGGAAGTCAGATCCACTTTTTGTGGGCTGCAACTGACTTTTGGTTTCTGACAGTTGGTTATGCTCTGAAATTAGTTGACTGTCTTTCGGGTTCCTTGGTTGAACTATTCTCTTGATTTTCTCTTTGACTTTCTCTCAGGTTGCACTATATCCTTCATGTTGGGTTCCTCTATTGTGTTCCTCTTTATCCTTTCCACTTTGCATTTTTGGTGTATACACAAAATTGTGTCATCGGTTTTCTTTGTACTTAGTCATTTTCGATGATCTCTTGTATCTTCATTTTCGGTTTGCTTTTTGTCCCGTCTTTCAGTGTATGATTATTGAAAGTGTTGTTTGCATACTAATGAAAAATTAATGTCATCATACAAATGCTTCGAAATTGTGTTCTATAAATGCCCACTAACCCCCTTTTATACTACTCTCATTAGAAAATGAACAACCGAGATTTAATTTCAATCAATGACTAAGATACAATGGACCCTAACAAACCCTAACCAATTATATTTTACAAGTCTTTAAAGAAATCCATTAATTAATAAATATTTATTTGGACTCTAACAAATAAATCCAGAAAAACAAATATTTACTAATTCTTGAAAATGGAGAAAAACCTTCTAAGCTACCAAAACTAACACTCTCTTAGCGAGGAAGTTGTTTGGCATGAAACCCAACTTATCTCTGAAGAAGATGAATTTTGTGTTCCCCACTGCCTTTGTCAAAATTTATGATATTTATTGTTCTGTAGGTATGTATTGTAGCTGAACAATCCCATGCTGTACATAATCCCTGATGAAGTGATACCTGATGTCTATATGCTTAAACATATCATAAAACATAGGATTCTCAGATAATCTAATACAACTTTGATTATCACAATGTATCACTGTAGTCTCAACCCTCTGACCAAACAAGGATAATAGAAAAAATTTAAGCCATATAGCATCACACGTCGCCATGCTAGCTACTATGTATTCTGCTTCTGTAGAACTTAGAGCCATGGACTTCTGCAAACACCTGACCCCAACATGAAACAACACCCTGAAGTGCTTTTCTTGTACACTGTACTGCCTGCCCAATCTACATAAGTATAACCTATACACTTGATTCCTTCACCTTGAGCATATCTAATTTGATACTTAATTATACCACGCAAATAACCCAAGGGTAAAAGTACAAACCTGTGTCACACTTTTACAAAGGAAGAGGACCACAACATGCAAAATAGTTAAACTTTAACGACATAAAAGTGGCATTTGTATTTAGAATTTGAAAACGATGTAAACTAATGAAATGTGTAAAATTGGATGTAGTTTATTCCTATAATTTTTAAATTTTTTTTGAATAATAATTGACATAGTTTTTAATTTTTGAAGTCCATTTTTTAATTGTTGAAAAATGCTGAAAATTGAGGGTCTAGTTCCCACCAACAAAATATATGTAAATAATATTTTTTTCCTTTGATTTCATAATATATTTTAGATGACATGTACAGCGAGTGCAGAAAAAAAGAAAGATTGGGTTTCAGTATATATTTTGTCTGTTATAACTATTCAAAGGTGAAGTTACCCGAAATTAACAGTTTTTGTCTCCCGCCTGATTTTCCCTAGCAAATCTACACCAAATACAAAAACATTTATATATTCTTGAAGAGGACTCTCTCCTCTAATGTTAAATATAAGTTTTAAAATTTTCCAACATGATTTGCTATTTTTTTTAATTTTTTCGAACGAGCATGTTCTTCAATGTTAAAATACCTACTTGGAGTTTTTTTAAACTTATAATATATTATATGTAATCAAAAGACTATAAAAATTATATGACCATAATCTAGCCTCCAAGCTCTACAAAAGGGTATTTTTAGATTTAAAAAAAAAATCAGTTTTGGTAGACAATTAAGCCCCAAAAGTGTTGTGTTACCAATTTTCCCTTTTTTACTTATTTGGCAGCCACATGGGATGCCACATAAGTAGTTTCGACTGAAACAGGTTTGGCCGAATCTAAGGCCGACCAAACATGGTCGCGTGGATGACCATGACCCTCAAAGCTCAAATATATAAATGTTTTTTTTTAAAATTTAAAAACAATTATCAATTATTCTGACTTAGAAAATATTTTTTTAATAAAGTCATTTTTTTAATTGTTTTAAAGGCCTATTTTTGGGCGTTAAAGGGCAACTACGAATTAAGATTATTAAGGAGGTTTGTATTATTTGCAAGTTTTTTATTTTTATTTTTTAAAATTTTTTTGTGTTTTTAATTAAAGCATTATTTAATATTAAATTATGAATTTATCAATATTATTTTTGATTTCTTTATCAAGAGTATATGGTTTTGTGTATGCAGGTGAATCAAAACTCTCAATTTGAACAATTTGTGCAATGGGGAATAAAATGAACAAAACAAGAAAATATGGTCGAATAAGAGATGACAAAATGAAAGGTCATACAAAACGTAATAAAGATGAACTTGTTGAAGTCCAAGAAGATACAATTCAAGTAGGGGAACAAATTGGTGGAAATATATCTTTTGACATGGAAAATTTGATGGAGATGGACGAGGATTCATTTTTCAGTCAATTTTCATCTGAGGAATTGGTACCTGAAAGCACAATAAAAAACAATGCAAAAAGATTTGGGATGAATATTTTTAAAATAAAAGTCTGATTGGAAAATCACAATTATTTGCTAGGTTATTAAAGAAAAAAGAAATGACTCCTATTTTGGAGTTGTTAGGTGTTGATAACAAGAAAAAATCAAGAGACAATGTAAATCGAACAATAGTTTAAAGTTTGCAAGATGCATTGATCGACATTAACAACTCAAGTCGAGGAGCCGATTTAAGTGCTGCACATAGAGCATTGATGACTACTATATCTAGTAGGAGGTTTACACAGAGAAAACAAGTACATGAAATTTTTTATTTACTGAATGTATCTAGAAGAACTATTCAAAGATATATCAGGAAGAGAAATAGGTTAGATGAAAATATTCAAAAAAATTGGGTTAATATTTGTAGACTTCCTCGAAAAGACAAAATTTTTGAAGATGTAAAAAGACAGGTCATTGAATATTGGACCACTCACTCCCATGTTTCTTCTAATAGAAGGGATTCTATACAAATGAAAGATAAAGAGACCGGTATGAAAACTGCACATCCAAAACATTTTATAGATACAACAGGGTAAAAACACAATAATCTATCACCCTTTTACAAAGGAAAATGTTAACAACACCAAAACTGTAAAACTTCAAGGGCATAAAATTCACATTTATGTTGAGAATTTGAAGATGATGTAAACCAATGAAATGTGTGAAATAAGATGAATTATATGCCTATAAATTTTTTTTAAAATTGAACCAAAATTAATATGTTTTTTGAAAATTTTAGGTCTATTTTTCATTCTCTGAAAAATACTGTAAATCAAAGAGTTTACTTTCTGCCAAATCATTATAAGTAAAACATTTTTTTCCCTCTAATTTTAGAATATATTTTAGATGACATGTATAGCTAGTGAAGAAAAAAATAAAGAAGTGTTTTCAATGTATAGTTTGCCCGTTATAAGTATTCAAAGTCGAACTTACTTGAAATCAACAGTTTTTGTCTCCCGCCATTTTCCCCTATCAAAACTATACCAAAAACCAAATAAATTACATATTATTGAAGATGACTCTCTTCTCTAGTCTTATCTATGAATTTAAAAAAATTCTGAATTGATTTAGAATTTTTTTATACTATCCGAATCAACAACTTCTAAAAGATTTAATAACCTACATGTAGTTTTTAACAAATTTGTTCAATGTTTTGTAGTCGAAACAATATAAAATTTATATGTCAAGAATCATAGTTCTGAGATCTAGAAAATGGTACTTTTAATTTTTTGACATTGTCTAGTTTGAGTAGAGAAAAAAATAGCAGAAGTGCAAACTTCTAGATTTTTTGTATTTTTGGTGGTTTGGCTGCCAATATGGCATGCCACTTAGGTAGACTCAGCCCAGTCGGACTCGGCCGAGTCCTACTGGCCCTCGCATTGGCTTGTGTACATGCCTACTTAGCCACATAGGTGCACATTCGGTGCCATGTTGACTCGGCCGAGTTAGACTGGGATGATTCTAACTGGGCCGAGTCAATCAAGTTAGCTTAAAAGGTAACAAATTATTGTGCTCTTACCCAAAACAAAGTGAATTGTTTAAAGCATCCAAGCAAGAATTTTCAGATGTGAAAATATGTCAAAGAATGTTTGAGAGGTTGCGCCCTTGTTTTGCACGCATAAATAAGGTACATAAAACTTATTGTTGCCAAAATCATGTTGAGTTTCATCTATATTTGCAATCATATAAAAAGGTTATGGCAGTACATAATTCAGATATGGTCATCCCTGGAAGTACGACACAATTTGTGAAGTCTATTTTATGTAAAAAATCAAAAGATTCAGATGAGTTCAAAGTACAATGTATAAAGAGTGCATGCAGTGATTGTGGAGATTTACATAAATTTCCATTGCAAATTGAGAATATTAATGCTACAAAGCTAGTTTTGTGGAAGAGATTTGAATATGAGACATACCAAACTAAGACCAGACATGAATCTAAAAATATTGTATTGAAGGAGAGTGAATTTCCCTACCTTGAGTTTCTGACTAGGTTCCTTACTATAATTTATCCACATATCCACCATTGTCATAGTGTAAGATGGCAAGCTAAACAGTTTCGTGATTCCAAAAATTATTTTTCACCTAGTTGTATTCTTTCAGTTGTAGATTTCTCTGAGAACTATACATTCTCCCCTCAATTAGAGCTTCAAGCTAAATATTATCATTCTGACCAAGTTGTAATATTTGTGCAAGTGACCTATAGACACACACAATTTGATTTGGATGAGGTACAAAGTATCAATCCAAATGAACACATTATCATCAAGGAGGTTCATTTCTATATCAGCGATGATAAGGTTCATGATGGAGCTATGTGGCTCATTGTTTTGCAATGTATTTTGAAGATATTGTGAATCACGGGATAAAAGCTTCACAACACTGGATTTGGTCTGATGGTTGTGCAGGTAAGTGTCTGGACTTCAATTCATTTTCAAATTCTCATTGATTACTTGTTAAATTATTATGTGATCATAATCTTGCATATGTAACAACTTAATCTTGTAGGACAATTTAAATATGCAAAAGCCTTTAATTGGATAGCAATGTAACATGCTAGATGCAATGTTAAGTTTCTGTGGAACTTCATTGAAAGTGGACATGGAAAAGGATAGCACAATGGAGTAGGAGCATGTGTGAAGCATGCACTTCGCCAACATGAACTTGCAGGTACAAATGGTGTGAACAGTAGTTAAATATATATATCTAGATATTTCAAATAGTATAATTTAAACTTACATGTATTTTCTTTAAACTGATAGTTCAGAAATTTACAGGTAACATGATAGAGAATTCAAAGAAAATTGTTGAATGGTGTTAAAATCATTTTGCTATTCGGGACACCAAATACAACAAATGTTATTTTTGGGAAGTGAAAGGTAATTTATAGTTTGTAGGAAAAATATAAATTAAAATTTAATTTCATGTTCATCTTGTTAATCTCTAATTTTTGTTGATGATTAGTGACCAACACTTAGTCATTCACTTAGGCAGTTTTAGTTGGCTATCACTGTGGCCGAGCTAAAACTATGCAAGGCCAAGCAACATTGCCGAGCAATTTCCATTTTTCCGAGTTACATTGCCAAGCTGAGTAGGACACAGAGAAGTCAAGTGCTGAGCAGAATAGTTTTTGTATACATGTCTGGAATGATCCAAAATTTGAGGACAAGTGATTAGGCCGACTTGTATAAGCTTTTTGGGTCGACTTATGTATGCATTTTATATTTTTCTATGGAGTTAGTTATGCATTTAATTGTTTTATCCTATGCATGATCTATTGTAAACATTAATTGTAATACCATCAAGGTATGGGTATTAGATCTTGACCGTTGACCTATATCTTGCTATCAGACTTGAACATATATATTAGATTGCTTCTAAACCCTATTTTATGTGTGTAAGGAGAGAGTAGACAAAGTGTGTGGTGACTGCATTTTGAAGTGAAATACACAAAAGGTTATTTTGTTAAGAAGCAGAGATCAAGGAGAGTGACAACACAGTGAACAACAGAGTAAAGTTATATCAGATTGTGAGATCATAGAAGGTACTGGAAAGAGGAGATCCATCATCAGCATCAGAGTGCATAATGAAGGATCAATACTTGAGACATTCTAATCATTGTATCAGGTGAAAATCTCTTAACAGAGTGGTTCTAGTATACCTTTCTTAATCTCCTAACAGAGTGCTTACTTTATTGTAAGTTGAAATCCTTTCACAAGGTAGATTGTAATGTTCTTTAGCTCTTAACCGGGCAGACCTTTAACAGGGTAGATTGCATCTTGTAATCAACATTTGTAGCCTTAATAGGAACACTTTATTATTGCAGTAGTGGAAAATTTTGTGGGTATCATCCCCACTGCAATTTTACCTATTTGGGTTTCTGGGTTACCAAGTTCTTGTGTTATATGTTATTTATTTCATTGTGTGGATACTATTTGAGATTACATTAGATTCATATATGTATGAATGTGGATTAGTTTGTTTTAAGTGTTTAATTTTGAAGATCTGATTCAGCCCCCCTCTCAGTATCTTGCTTTCCCATTATTATATTTCCAACAATTGGTATCAGAGCTCAGTTCTCTAGAAAGGTCATAATCAGCTTGAGAATACAGATCTTGAGATGGAGATCTACAAGATGGCTAAAGTCATTGAGAATAAAAATATTGATATTTAGCTAGCACTACAACAACTTGAGACAGTAAGACAGGAATTAAAGAAGTCCTTGACTGCAAGGAAAAATTTGGCCAAACTAATGAATGACACTCATTATCAGGAAGAGGACACCACAAATCTATTTCAGAATGAATATTCTACTGAGAGTGATGCAACAATAGTAGATCTTATGGAAAAGAACAGTGCACTATGTGAAGAAGTCAGAAACTTGAAAAAGGAACAAGAAGCCCAATCAATAAGAATGTGTGAAGTTGTTGAAACAAAAAAGAAAGCCGAAGATGGCAAGGCTATGGCAGAAGAAGACAAAAGAATGATGACTACCAAAGTTGATGAAAGAACACATGATGTAAAAACAATGATAGTCAATCAAGTAAACATGGCAAATCAACTACTACTTGTGAATTAGGAGATCAGTAAGAAAGACTTGGAGATTGTAAATCTTAGATTTGAGAACAGTCAATTGAAAGATGAATTGAGATCTGAGAAAGAACTTAATAACATAGTGAATGATCCCAATGCACCTATGAGCTACTTTGAACAACTGGTGGAAGCATAAAGAAGACCTAAAGATTCTTCTAGATTAGGTCACACTGAACAACATACAACCATTGAAGAAGGAGAATCATCTAAGATAGGTGAAAGAAGGTATGCAAAGCCAAGAAACAACAAACCTGTTTGGCACCACTGTGGGAAACCAGGTCATACAACAAACATTTTTTGAAGCAAGAATGGTAAGTCCAATCCAAAAACTAACTTTAATGGTTATTGATTTAACTGTAATAAGTTTGGACATCAAGCACATGAATGTAAGATAAAGGCAAGAAAAACACCTAGACTAAATGATAATTGCTATAACTGTCACAAATATGGTCATAGAGCACAAGATTGTAGATCTAAAGGTAAACAATAGTGGACATCAAAGGTACAAGAGAAATCACCAAGAAAAGGCAATACTTACAAGTGGGATTACAATACATGGCATAGTTATCATTACTGTGGTGAGTATGGACATGTTCCATAAAATTGCATAAGGACACATTTAAGAGAAAAGTCTAAAAGTTGGATGAATGGAAGCCTAGTTTGTCACAGTTTTCTAAAAATTGGTCATACAAGAAAAGATTGTAAGACTAGGGTACCTGCTCCTACTATTGAGAAAATTAGAGCATAGATGAACAAGACATGGGTTAAGAAGTCTGAACCATGCAACAGTGAAGCTAGTGAAGCCAAGGTCACCTAATCCAATAGATCAAGTGATCACATCATCTCCAACTAAGAAAAAGAGGTATGTAAGGAACTGCATTTAAAATTCTTATCTTACATCAGTTCCTAACATGAAATGTACCAAAGTCCATATTTTCATATGTTAAGATGCACCAGAACATATTTTGAAGACAAATGCTGAGATGAGCCAATTGCACTATAGGTGCTGAGCACCAATCATGGACACTAAGGCCAAGTTCTTTAGTGTGTGCCGAGTTTTGTTGGCTGAGTAAGTCTTGTGATGGCCGAGTGTAGTAAGTCGAGTGGGATGCAAGTTATGTTAAAGCTGAGGACAGCTGGCTTGCACTAACTCAATAGGAAGAACATTCATTGCTTACCTACCTTGACCTTTCAAAGTCTATAAAGGATGAACAGTTGACACTTCATTTTTACCTTGTGATTTTTACTATTTATAGAGCGATTGAAGTAATTTGCAGAATTGATCTTAACGAAGTTTGCATTGAAGATTACATCAGCGTGCCATCGGAAATCCTAAGGTGAACATTGCAAAGTGTTACTTGCCAAGGTACTTTGTTCTTCATCTTTCAAACCCTAATTTCAAGATTATGGCTGCAAGTTCTTCCGCACCAGCTAAGAGTATGGAGGGAGAACAAGAGCAAATTCAGTTAGTACGGAGTGATGAATGTGAACCTCTCAAATTTCAAGCCATTCCTGAAAGTGCAATTTAGAGTGATTTAATGGGAGCCCTCTCATCCATTCCACCCAAGGTACTTATGATCCATGATTTTCGATCATGTTACATGGTTAACATTGGTGAAGTAGGTAATAGTGAATTGAGGAAATCCTATAGCAAATTGTGTGTTGATGGAGTTTTGAAGGGAGAATTCAAAAATTTAGCCGACAAAGGGTTAACTCATGCCCTAGATTTTCCACAAGGTTTCAAAGATGAATGAATTAAGGTTATCCTTAGCTGAGTTCATGATATGTGTATGTGGTTGGATAATGGATGAGTCAAGATTACCAAAAACATGATTCATCGAGTTATTGGATATCCTGTAGTTAATAGAAAATGGACAATGAGGGATAAAATCAAAGAAGAAATTACACTGAACACTGGAGCCATATGGAACAACAGAGGTATGACTATTTCTACAATAACAGACCTAGAACTTGATTTTGGAGTAAGAGTAATAGCACATAAGTTCTATCAGTCGAGCAGATTAGATAGTGTTCCTTGTACAACCATTGACCAGGCATGGAAAATTGTTAAGAAGAATCATACATATGATCTTGCCGAGCTACAACAGACACAATTAGCCAAGAACCTAGCATCAATCAGAAAGGATAAAAGCTCATCATGTAAGTTTGGTTCCTTACTAGTCTGTATATTTTTCTACATTCAGGATACATTTCCTACATTGGGAAATATTGTTTGGAAAAAGGATAGACCCATTATAGTTCAGATTAGTGAATGTTTTGAGAAACTAGGAAGTAATTTCAATAGCATTATGGGGAGATATTTTGTAGAATTCAAGAAGAGAATGAGATTAAGAACTAGGATTCCTAAGTCACTAGTGGAGAAGCACTATGAAGAAATTTGTTTTCTAGTTGATACAAATAACACTTATATCCAGGCTATGACACCAAGGATAACATGCTTAGAACCATTTCCATATGAAATTAACATTGATGAAGCATTAGCTGCCATCATTGCACTCCTAGCTGAGGCAATTGATACTACAACAGAGAGGTTTGGAAATTTTGATGAAGCTAAAGCTAAAATTTCTAGAAGCTTTAATGAGGGAACTATGGAGAGGAAAAGAAAGAAGATTGTGAAAAATCTGAAGAAAATGGTTGGTTTAGGTAGTGATGAAGAACCTAAGGATGCACCTTTAGGCCTGCCACTGGACAAGGTGAGGATATATCTACAGAAGTGGAAGTGAGTGCATCAGAAGAGGTCACTAAGAAAGCTAAGGGAAAAAGACCATCAATTATCATAGTAACCAAGCCGAGCAAAGCCAAACCTAAGGTTACACCTCCTGTAGCTAATTGTCCAAGGACTAGAGCATCTACTGTTACTTCTCCAACATAAGTACAAACAAAAGTATATGGAAAGAGGAAAGTTGTAGAAAGCAATTCTGGAATGGAAGCTAAAATTACTCCTAAGGCTGAGCCGAGTAAGCCAGCAAAAAGACCAAGAAGGAAACTACAATTGGAGACAGATAGTGATGATGAAAAGACAAAAATTGATGAGCCCAGCAACATACCTAAAGCACAATTCAAGAAATCAGCTAGTATTGACGAGGTATGTGACACTTTGAGGAATTTAGCAGGGCTAGCAACTTTCAAGTTCATTAAGTATGAGAAATTGAATAATGTGGATAGGCACAAAGTTCAGGAAGCACTCTTGGATACGATGAGTACTTTCAAGTTAACTCCTACAAAAATAGGAAACCATGTGTCAAATGAACTATATGATTTTCTATCAAGAAAATGGGAATTTGCACTTACCACAGAGAGACAAATCAGGGAAGGAACTCTAGCCAAGGTAATACTTGAGTTAACTTCAAAACAAAGAGCCAAATTCATTGAGGATTACAAGAATAGGTTTGTTCCTAGGCTTAGAGGTTATGCTATTCTAAAAAATGATATTGAAGGTGTAGTACATTAGAGCACAAGGATTTGGAAGGAAATCTTTGGACTGGCCGTTCCAAAAGATAAAAAATCTGGTGAGGGGACATCCGAGCAAAAGAAAAAAGATGTTGAAGTGGAGACTACCCCTGAGCCACAGATAACTCAAGGCCAGATTGCTACAAAATAGGACAAGACCAAAGGTGCATTAGAATCAACTAATTCTATTGATCTGACTGCAGACAGTCCTATGGATTTTATAGTTGATGATCCAAGCAATTTGAATGCCGAGGAACAAGATATGCCGAGTGGTAAATACACTGATTCACCTATTAAGGCAACTGATACTGAAGAAGGAAAGACCACAACATTTGATGAGATAATTGAAGTTGTCAATGATAAAAAAGGTGAAGAGAAATAGCAAACAAATGCACAAGAGGTAACTTAATAGAATCCACCTATTTTAGAGGTTGTGAAAATAGTTTTAGATAGTAGAGTAGTGATAAAGGATACTGTTGATAAGCCTAAAGAAGAAGAGGCAGTGCAAGTGTTGGTTGATCTACCACACTCTGCATCATCCACTCCCACTAGTCCTAAAACTGGGAGTATGCCGAATCCACAGATAATACTGATAGAATTAAAAGAGGCAATGGACATTGACACTGTCAAAGGAAAATGTATTATGCCGCCGAGCATAAGTTCACCAAAGTTGAAGAAAAAGAAAATTATGAAGAAGAAGTCTCAAATTCTAGATGTAACATTAGATGAGGTCATTGTGATTCCACAATGGGATCCTAATGAATTATCTTTTGAACAAATAGGGACTCTTCAAGAATTACTTAAGAGGAAGACAGGAAGAGATGAAGATAAAACAAAAAGAAAAAGTAGGTGTTGCATGACATCAAAGATATATTTGCAAAGGATTTTGACTTAGAGGATGAAATGCCTCAAGCTCCAATTATTGATCAGCTAGTTAACATTATACAGAAGGTAACTGATGATGACATAGACAACAACGAAAAAATTCTACAATGGTCCAAGAGAAGATTTGAGAGAAAAGTTCTAGAGACAATCTCAGAAGAGATTGCAACAAAACAGGTTGAACTTTCTATTCTTGTAGAAACTTTAGAGAAAGTTATAGCCAATGTTTATTCTTTGTACATGAAATTATGTGATGTTGAATTTTTCACAAAGGATAATCTACAACTTGTTGAGAAGCTATAGTTAGATTTGAGATCAACTGGCACTACTTTGGGTAAATATACTACTTCTAGTTCTTTCCATCTTACTAAGTTGATCAATGCACAATGGAGAATAGCTGAGCTTATGGCTGAAGATGGTCAAATTAGGGCCAAATTGATAACTATTTAGACAAGCCTGTTGCCTCACTTGGAGGTAATACAGAAGGAACTTTCAATTGCAAAGGAGTTATCATAGAGCAATGCAAATCTATCAACTGTAGAAAGTTTAGTGAGTCTAGCTGTCAAGATAGAAATAAAATTGGAAGTTATGAAGATTGCTAATGAAAGATGGGATACTACATTTGAATCCACCCTGCAGCTTCATAAACAATTTTTGGATAAGTACAACTTAACCCCACCAACAATTAGTGACAAAAACAAGGGGGAAATTGGTAAGGAAGTTGGAAAGGATACAATATGATACATAAGTATAGAATAGGTACACTTTTATATATTTTTTGAAGGCATGTAAACTTCTTTGTATGAATAATACTGAGTATATTCCTAGTGGGAGTATTTAGTATACTTAGGCAACATTTTGATGAAATGAACGGAAGTAATAATAAGTATGTTTTTGCCACTAATATCAAAGGGGGAGATTGTTAATCTCTAAGTTCTGTTGATGATTAGTGACCAACACTTAGTCATTCACTTAGGCAATTTTAGTTGGCTATCACTGGGGCCAAGCTAAAACTATGCAAGGCCGAGCAACATTGCCGAGCAGTTTTCAGTTTGATGAGTTACATTTCCGAGCCGAGTAGGACACAGAGAAGTCAAGTGCCGAGTAGAACAGTTTTTGTATACATGTATGGAATGATTCAAACTTCGAGGACAAGTGATCAGGTTGACTTGTATAAGATTTTTGGGCTGACTTATGTATGCATTAAATATTTTTCTATGGAGTTAGTTATGCATTTAATTGTTTTATCCTATGCATGATCTATTGTAAACATTAATTGTAATACCATCAAGGTATGGGTATTAGATCTTGATTGTTGCTCTAGATCTCACTATCAGACTTGAACAAATATATTAGATTGCTTCTAAACCCTATTTTATGTGTGTAAGGAGAGAGTAGACAAAGTGTGTGGTGACTGCATTTTGAAGTGAAATGCACAGAAGGTTATTTTGTTAAGAAGCAGAGATCAAGGAGAGTGACAACACAGTGAACAACAGAGTAAATTTATATTAGATTGTGAGATCATAGAAGGTACTGGAAAGAGGAGATCTGTCATCAACATCAGAGTGCATAAAAAAGGATCAATACTTGAGACATTGTAATCATTGTATCAGGTGGAAATCTCTTAACAAAGTGGTTCTAGTAGACCTTTCTTAATCTCCTAACAGAGTGCTTACTATATTGTAAGTTGAAATCCTTTCACAGGGTAGATTGCAATGATCTTTAGCTCTTAACTGGGTAGAGCTTTAATAGGGTAGATTGAATCTTTTAATCAACATTTGTAGCCTTAACAGACACACTTTATTACTGCAGTAGTGGAGAATTTTATGGGTATCATCCCCACCCCAGTTTTACCTATTTGGGTTTCTGGGTTACCAAGTTCTTGTGTTATGTGTTATTTATTTCATTGTGTGGATGCTATCTAAGATTACATTAGATTCATATATGTATGAATGTGGATCAGTTTGTTTTAAGTGTTTAATTTTGAAGATCTGATTACCCCCCCTCTCAGTATCTTGATTTCCCATTATTGTATTTCCAACACATCTATGTTATCATAATTGTTGATCTAAATATGTACAACTTTCATTTCATATTTGTAACAACTATAGACCGATCTAATCCTTACAATTGTCAAAGGATTGTTGGTATTAGAAGTTTACGTCAATTGATGAGTACCGGACAACACAAGTCTCTATTGATTCAAGTAAGAGAAAAATCATGTTTTTGTGTTGACTACGTTGAGGACAATCCAATGATTCAATGTGAGAATATTGCAAATGGATATGTTTCATGATGGGATATGAGGGAGTTAATCAAAATGCCTCCTTATGAAGATGATGACATTGACATAAACATCATGATCCTATATATTTGGCTGATTATGAGCGTGTTTCTGATTTGGTTGCTATAGGTGCGTGCACATGTACATGATCTTTTATTTAAATTTAATTTATTGTACTTTTGATTTGAATTTAATATCTAATCTGCATTTGTATCTAGGTGATATTTTTTCTATGGTTGCAGATCTTGACAATGCTGAAAGTGTAGAATATTATCTACTAAGATGCACGAAAGAAAAATACAAATTGCTAGAAGAAATTGTAGATGGTGATGGACAGGCATATCCAACTGGTTCAGTTGTTATTGAAGGAACATATTATCAGCAAGTAAAGATAGACATAAATGGTGTTCAATTTATTGAATATATGTCTAGTTAAAAAGTTCTACATTGCAGTCACTTGGTTATAGCAACAAAGTTGCAATTTGAGACATTGCAAAAAAGAGGACATGGCAATCAAAAGTGGAGGTTGCCTATTGAAGAACATGAAAAACTTTTGGAGATAGTAAAAGACAGAGAGGATCCAGACTATATGTATCAAGAGCTTTAGGATAAAATTCTTTTTGTAGCTTTCGTACTTTCATATTTGAACTCTACAGTTTGAACTCTTACTTAATGTATTGGATATTGGATATATGTTATTGAACTCTATAATTCAAACTCTATAGTTATGCATGCTGGGCATATTGTGTATTCTTTTATAATGTATATTTTGACGGTTCAATGGATTTAATATATAGCTTTAATGTATGTTGTTATAGATTTATGTGTTAATGTGTATGCTTTGATACCTCCCCTTAAGACATCCCCTTTTAAATTATTTTAAATTACTTACATGACAAATTGAATAGATTAGTCAATTGTATTTTAATGGTTCAATAAGTTTATTATATAGCTTTTATGTATGTTGTTATAGGTTTTATGTTTTGATGTGTATGTTTTTATACCTCCCCTTAAGACACCCCCTTAAGACATCCCCTTTTAAATTACTTTAAATTACTTACATGAAAAATTGAATAGCTTAGTTAATTGAATATTAATGGTTCAATGAGTTTCTTATATAGCTTTTATGTATGTTGTTATAGATTTATGTGTTAATGTGTATGTTTTTATACCTCCCCTTAAGACATCCCCTTTTAAATTACTTTAAATTACTTACATGACAAATTGAATAACTTAGTTAATTCAATATTAATGGTTCAATGAATTCATTATATAGCTTTTATGTATGTTGTTATAAATTTATGTTTTGATGTGTATGTTTTTATACCTCCCATTAAGACATCCCCTTAAGATAATTTGAATAGATTAGTTACTTACATAAAAATAACTCTAAAATATGAAATAACTCATTCATGTATGAAATGTTTAAAAGTAACATGTATTTAACATACATACATATATGAAATGACTAAAATGAATATGTATATATCTAAAGTCTAAAATATGAAATAACTCATTCACATGTATTTAACATACATACATATATGAAATGACTAAAATGAACATGTATATATGTAATGTATAAAATAAGAAGTAACTCATTCACATGTATAACATACATACATATATGAAATGATGAAAATGAACATACATATATATGTAATGTCTAAAATATGAAATAACTCATTCACATGTATAACATACATACATATATGAAATGACAAAAATGAACATGTATATATGTAATTTCTAAAATATGAAATAACTCATGTTCACATGTATAACATACATACATATATGAAATGATGAAAATGAACATGTATATATGTAATGTCTAAAATATGAAATAACATACCAACATATAACATGTAAATGTATAGGTCTTAAATAACATATAGATGAAATGTCTAGAATATAGATGTGTCTAAAATAACATGTATGTATATGAAATGTCTACAATATATTTGTAAAACATGAAATATGTAAAGTAGCATATGTGCTCAACTAGAACCATATCCTGATCCGTGACCTGATGATGGTCCACCTCCTCCTGATCTCTGTGTGCAATAAAATAAATATATGTGTCATGCATACACACATGTATAATAAACTAAATACTTATGATCATGTAGAAAAATTAAGTTTGAAAAAACATATAAATTTACCTGTCTGTCATGATGCACAGGATCGCCAGGAGTCTATAAATCTCCATATCCATGCTCCATACTGTCCATAATACTCTGGAGAACATATATATATATACACACACATATATATATACACATATATACATATATATACATATATATATGTATATATATACATATATATATATATATATATATATAT
>MU226925.1:4027153-4038922 GCA_018584345.1 Thuja plicata | reverse complement strand
TTCATGTGTTGGTTGAACATGTTAGGGTTTATGTTGGTTTCTAGTACGTGCTCTAGTTGAAGGTTAGGGTTCATGTTGGTTGAACATGTTATGGTTAATTTCTCAATTGGGTTTAAGGATCTAATTTAAAATTAGGTTTACATGGTTAGGGTTCATATATGTTTGTTTAGTGTTAGGGTTTATGTTGGTTAACATGTTCCAGTTTCATGTTAGTTTGTAGCTAATGCCATGTCACATAATAGATAAAATAGATAAAAGAAAACACTTGAATACATGTATGTTCGAAAGAAAAATTCAATTTAGCACGTTAAGGTTTATGTTTATTTATGTTTCAATTTCATGTGTTGGTTTCATGTTAGGGATCAATATGGTCAGGGTTTCATGTTAGGGTTCATGTTAAGGTTTGTGTTAAAATTTATGTTTCAGTTTCATGTTAGGGTTCAAGATGTTGGTTTCATATTAAAGGGTTTCACATGTTAGGGTACAATGTTATGTTTAATACACGAACATTGTAATAATAATATTTTCTAATGTCTTGTAGTTCATTTTCCTAATATTTTGTAACATTTTGCTAAGGTTTTCTTAGGGTTCATGTTAGGGTTCAATATGGTTAGGTTTCATGTTATGGTTAAGGTTTCATGTTAGGGTTAATGTTAGAGTTTAAGTTGATTTATGTTTCAGTTTCATGTTAGAGTTAATTTGTTAGAGTTTATGTTGATTTTTGTTTCACTTTCATGTTAGGGTTAATTTGTTAGAGTTTATGTTGATTTATGTTTCAGTTTCATGTTGGTTTTATGTTTTGTAATATTTTCCTAATGTTTTGAAACATATGCAATAAAACTAAATTAATTAACTAAATAACATTTTCCTAATATTTTGTAGCATTTTCCTAATGTAACATTTTCCTAAAGTTTTGTAACACTTTCCTACTGTTTTGTAACATTTTCCTATTGTTTTGTAATATTTTCCTACTATTTTGAAACATTTGTAATAAAACTAAATTAGTTAACCAAGTAACTAACATATAATCTTAATTGAAAAAATATTAAATATACATAAAACAATATTTTATATTTTCTAAAATTAAAAATAACAAAATTAAAACAAAAAACATCAAATAATAGTGCAACTACATTAATTTAACTAAAGAAAACTTAAAAAAAATTTAAAAAAACTAAAAAAAACTGACCTATTTTCGGCCAAAGTACCCCTATTCCGCTCCACAATTCTTGGAAGGCTCTCAGTGCAAATGATCCACTCAAACCAAATTTTGGGGTATATATAAGTTTTATGGGTTTCAACCAAAATAGTTTTGGCCGTACCTATTTTGGCCGGACCAGTTTCAGCCAGAACCCATCTGCCACATCGACGCCACATGGCACCATGTGTGTGCCATGTATGTACGGCTGAACATGTTCTAGCTAAAATAGGTCTGACCAAAACTACCAAAATAGTCCTCAAGTGTGACACAACTTCGTACTTTTACCCACAACACATGTTTTTTTGCTGTCTAATGCACTCTCTTTGGTTCAACCATGAACTGACTAAGAGAGTTTACTAAAAAATATATATCTGGCTTTGTGTTGACCAAATACATGAGAGAACCAATCAACTTCCTGTATAAGGTGGGATCTACGTCCTTCTCCTTGGATGTTTCTACTTTCTTCCAATTCATGATCATAGGTGTAGACATGGTTTTACAATCCTGCATCCTGAACCTCCTCAAGATTTTGATAAAATATTTCCCTTGTCCAAGGAAAATCTATCCATTTATCTACCACGCTTTCATGCCTATAAAGTAGTGCATAAGCCCCAAATCCTTCATCTCAAACTCTACTGCAAGGTCCCTCTTGCACTCCTCTATGAGCCTTAGTGAACCTGTTAAAAGAAAGTCATCCACATATAATACAGGAATGGAAATCTCACCTCCAACCACCAACTAGTATAGGTTAGCATCTTCCTCACTCTTTACAAAGCCCATTTCCTTAAGGTATTTTCCAATGCACTCATACCATGCTCTAGGAGCTTTCTTGAGTCCATACAAGGCTCTTTTCAATCTACACATGTGGGTCTCTTTTCTATGTGCTACAAAGCCTTCTAGTTATTTTATGTATACCTCCTCTTTCAAATCACCATTAAGAAATGTTTTCTTGACATCCATTTGATGTATATGCCATCCCATCTATACTAAAAATGAGATCACATGCCGTATAGAAGTATACCTGGCCACTGGAGAAAATGTCTCCTCATAGTCTATTCCCTCATTTTGAGAGAATCCTTTTGCCATGAACCTTGCCTCAAGTATTTCTCGATGCTATCATCTGCACCGTGCTTGATCTTAAAGATTCAACATGATCCATCCATAACCCTATCTATCAGTTGAGGCATAACCTTCCACACATCATTTTGTATTATTCATGTATATTCCTCAACCATCACATCTCACCACACCTGATGTTGCACAACCTCTTGATAACTAGAAGGATCACTATCTACCAACTAACTGATTAATGCCATATAAACATCATACATGGTTGGTTGTCTTGATTGTCTAGTACTTCTCCTAGGAGCACCCACAAACTCCTAAGTATCCCTAAGTGTCTGTTGAACCTCGCGATTCTTGCTGCCAATTGTAGATGATGAAATATCAACCTCCATGTCTTCTTGATATATTTATTGGATTTGTTACACCTTATGCTCAATATTCCATGAACTCTCAACACTTGAGCTTGTGCTTGTACTAGTAACTATACTCCAGCTTTTATGTCCTTGATTTTCTTGAGAGATGCTTGGAGCTTCTATTGGCTGCTCACTAATCATCTGATGACAAATATTTAGACATTCTAAATTCCTTTTTCTCCATAAACTTGACATCATATCGAACTATAATCCTCTTGGTCCCTGGAATAAATACCCGATATGCCTTTAAGGTCTCAATATACCCCATGAAGTACCCCCTCTCTGTAGTCTGATCTAGCTTGGTATGTGTATCTATTAGAATGTGACAATTATACAAACTTCCAAATATCCTGAAGTGACTAACATCTGGCTTCTTTAAGTTAATGCTTCCTCTGGTGTCATCTTCCCTAGTACCTTATGTGGAACCCTATTCTATATGTATACTATAGTAGTTATGTGCCTTTGGCCACAAGTAGTGTGGCATGTCCTGGTCATGTAGCATATCCCTTGCTACTTCCAATATAGATAAATTCTTCCTCTCAACAACCCCATTTTACTGAGGGTTGTAAGGAAAAATCCACTCTCTCTTGATTCCTTCCTTGGTACAAAAATCATGGAACTCATTCCCTTTATAATCACCTCCATTGTTTGAACTAAGAACCTTTATGTTCCTGTCTGTCGAATTCTCCACAAGAGTTTTGATGTCTCGAAAGCTATTGAAAACCTCATCCTTGGACTTAAATAAGTATATCTAGGTCTTCCTAGAGAAATCATTAATAAAAGTAACGAAGTACAAATATCCTCTGAGAGACTTCATCGACATTGGTCCACATATATCTGAATGTAATAGATCAAGAACACCCTTGGATCTGGTGCCACTCCTTGGAAAAGTTTCTTTCACAAAATCCCCCAACACACATCTCTTACATGAATCATCACGCTCTGTGCTCACCTCTAGAACACTTGTCACAATCTCATGAAGAAATTTAAGTGCCTCATGATGTGTATGACCCATCCTCCTATGCCATATCTCTCCTCAATCTGTAGGATTACTGTTGCTCATGAGTGCCTTAGGAGTATCAAACTGTAACCTATAAATCTGACCACTCCTAACTCCAATAGCTATGGGTGATTTCTATTCCTTATTCTTGATCAACACATGTTTCCCTCGAAAGAGTACATTGTACCCTTTTTCCTGAAGGACATATATAGAAATCAGATTCATCCCTAATCCTGACACATGAAACACATCATGAAGGGGAATCAATTTTCCATTCTCCCTTTGAAACAAAATAGTCCCTTTCCCAAATGAGTTGAGTTTGGACATGATCCCATAGAAATCTGCATTCGGATGTACTCCTCCTTATAATTGGAGAAGTACTCTCTAACTCCTGTCATGTGAAATGATGCCCCATTATCTATATACTAAAAAATTTGTGAGGGTGAGATAACCATACAATCTATGAGTGGAAACTCATCCTCCATTCTATTAGAGAGCTCATTTGCACTTGCTGAAGTTGCCACTTGCTTCTTGCCTTTCTTATCATTCTTCTTCATTTGCGATAAATCACTGACATAGTGGACAAACTCGTGATAGCCATAACACTTAATATTAGATAAGTCCTTCTTCTTATTCTTACTTTGTGGATTGTATCCTTTTCTAGACCCCTTCTTAGCTTTCCCTTTTCCTTCTAGGACAATGTTTTCTTGTTCCACCTTACTTTTCTGACTCTTATTGTTGGTTCCAATGAAAAGACTTAGTATAAGCTCATCCTGAGTGAAGTCACTTCATAGTTGATCCCAACTTGGTAAGGCGTCTTATCTATTAATAAATTGAATAAACACATTCCACTACTGAGTAAACCCATTTAGGGCTATTCTTACTAGCTCATCACCATCTGGTTTGTCTTCAACAACTGCTAACTCATCCTTGACAAGTTTAATCCTGGTGAGGTAACTTGTAACATCTTCTCCCTTGTTTATCTAGATACTCCTCAACTTTTCTATGAGAATCATCTTTCGGTTAGTGGTAGCATTCTGGTACAAATTCAGAATGACATCCCACATCTTCTTCGTTGTATCTAACTCAACGATATGCAAAACTATCCATTCCTTGACATCGTCAAGGATTAGCCTCATCGCCTTTGCATCATCCTTATTGTATGCTAAGAGATGTGTTGGATTTGTAGATACAACTACAACACTGGTCACATATTTCTTGATAGCATTATCTTCTAGCAATAAAGAAACTTTGGCTTTGTAGACACCAAAATTTGAGGCTCTATCCAATCTATCCTAATATCTTAAACCAGTTGAGGCCGTCTCAAGGGATAAGAGAAATAATAATTCTAAAGAGGTCAAACTAGGTTTTATAAACCCTCAATTTTATTTCCTTTTCCTATACTAAACCTTTTCTACCCCCAGCTTGGCTTTGATGCCATGTGAAAATTGTATTGCAGCTACTGATTATTAATCTTCTATCTTATATAGATTATTTAACCACCAAAAATTAATTCATAGATAATATTGAAAAATAACAACTACAACTTCACAAATAAAATCACTTATGCAAAATATGGAACACAATGAGCATGATATTTTGGAAATTTTCCCTGGAAAATCCCTTGAGGGAAAACCAATACTATAGATAAGGAATTTATATTAAACTTTAGAAAATTAAGAGATACATAAACTACTTGCCTCTTATTGGTTGAGCTCTGACAATATTTTCCTCTGGAAATTCTTCTCTCAAGTTCTCCTTCTCTCAATTTCTCCTGCTGAGATTCCACTACTTCTATCTCAAATGCTATCACTAAAAAAATATTTTCTAATACTACAAATTCAATTTCTATCATTGAAAATGCTTCTCAATTGTGTTCTCTAAATGCCCACTAACCCCATTTTATACTACTCTCATTAGAAAACCAACGACCAAGATTTAATTTCAATCAATAGCTGAGATATATTAGACCCTATTAAACCCTAACCAATTAGTTTCTATAAGTCTCTTTAAGAAATCCATTAATTAATAAACATTTGTTTGGACTCTAACAAATAACTCTAGAAAAAAATATTTACTAATTATTGTAGATGGAGAAACAACTTATGAGCTACCAAAACTAACATATAGTAGTCGACCCTCCTCTGTCGAAAGGAAAATTGTCGCCCGTCAAAGTTATAGCCACCCCCAATCTATAGGTTCACAAGTAAAGTAGTTGGAAAAAAGACCCAAAAGGTATGATACACTCTTTTCCCAATATGATTGAAGAACAAACCAATTTCAAAGGACAAATCCAAATATGGTTTTGTGGTGCAAAAGAGAAGCTTATAAAAAAATTTCCAAATAAATATATGGACTTGCCAAATTTTTTTACCAACTATAAGGATTTAAACCACCAATAATATTTTCCACTTCTACATATCTATAAAAAATAGCTGAATTGAACCTAAGAATCACTGAGATCTCTGTATATAGACAAAATGGTAGCCAATGATGCACACGGTAAAAGGATTTATTGTGCCTACAAAAAACAAACTTGGATCTTCAAATATGTGTGATCTATGATCTAATCAAATAACTAACATCATAGATTGATCTCACAACAAATAAAAAACTTAGCCTCTGTTAAAATGAAAAGATATTTTTTTCAAATATTAAAGGCTTAATAATAAATGAGAAAGAAAATTAATTTTGGCCAAATAATAATGGTAAAATTATTCCCTAGAGACTAATTTGATCTTAATAGAGACTAATGAAAGCTTCTCAAATATGAAAGGAAATGTAAGAAATTTCCTTTGATATCATGTTTGAGTATAACTCCATTATGCAACCTGTAATAAACCTTCACAACAATAAGATAGATATTTCACAAAATAATGGATATATAAAGGAAAGAGCGAGGATGCACCAAAAATAATTTGCAAGTGTAGGTACAACTACCTGCCAACTAATGACACAAAATATATGAAGGTAAACAATAAAATGATAATAAAGTTTACCTAGCATCTAAGAATCAACTTAAGTTAAACCTAAACATGGGAGGAAATATTAATTTACTCCATCACATAGATCCTCACATGATTTAGGATTTTATTCTTCATAAGAAGATTTTCTTAAAATGGGATAGAGACCATTTATAGTAGTTATAATATACACTTTGATTACCTCTACCATAAATAACTCCCCCTCATCTTCCACCCCTCAAATGAAATAAAATTTCTATGTCAAAATATGAGAACACGTCAAAAGATGAAAGATGAAACCTACATATTATAGATGTTCATTCCTTCCAACACTAAGTGTCACTCCAAGTTTTAGTTATTATATGAAAAATGTGTTTTCTTCATTCAACAAAAAAAATATCATTACTAATACTAGTATAAATCAATTTTCAACACTAGTGTGCTCATTATAGGTAAATGACTATTTTAAAATAATTGTTCTTTTTTGGGACTTGAAATGCTTTACTTTTGTAAACCTTCATGATACAATAATTTTCTTCTTTTTCAACCCACCCCCAAAGAACTCTTGTTCGTACACATTCGTAAAGGGGCAAGACAATCCGAATAAGTGTTTTAGAATGACATAGAGAAGTTTGGAGCATGAGTATATCCATCAAAATTATAAATATTTTACTAATTTGTACTATAATGGTATTGAACTTCAACTAGTCATTTTTTTTTATAAATCAACGCACACATACCCATAATTGAGAAAAAAATATACAATTTTTTTTAATTGAATACCATCACATGGTGTATGTCTTAATTGAAGAAGATATCTTCTTTAAATTATTTTATGTTATGAACCTAAGAAAATTTCGTTTATAATATAAGAAGCCATTTCGAAACCTTCTTGAAAACTAATAAACTTGTTCCTAGATAAAAAATCAAGAATAACAAATTAGCAAGTTAACTTCTACAATATTATTTAGATTCTTAGTTTAAAATGATTTTTTACCTATTCCTCCATAGCAAAATACAATATATAAAAATGCATGCTTACTATATATTTTTAATACATCAAATATTCACTAATTTATTCCATATCAAATTAATTATACTTCAAGAAAACTGAGAAACCAAATATGATTAAAAAAACATTTTAAGTCACAACTTATTTAATATCCTAAAAAGCCATATCCAACCCTAACTTATTACTTAATCCTCTTACATTAAGCAATCTGGCATAACCATTGCACCCATATGGCGTGGTGCAATTTTTAAATGCAATTATTTTGTGAAAGTGATGGTGATGAAGTGTGGCCATTTGAGATCGGAGGGAGTAATTTTAACACCCCACCGTGAGGCAAGAATCCTACAGGCATTGACTCATTGCCAGTGGAGTAAACAATCGTCAGGATTTCAACAGGGTTTCGTGAAAATGCCATGGAGTACATATCTCCTGCAAGATCCACTCTCTTTTCCTTCTCTTCCTTCCTTATAAAGAAGGATAAGATCTAAGAAAGAGCAACGACAATTCATATAGATTGTGAAAATCTAATAACATTTGTGTGCTATGGTGTAGTATTAGTATTTTTAGGGTTTGCATTGCTAAGGTTTCTTTACATTTTCCCTTCTAATATAATTTAAACAAATAAAAATTAAAAATGAAATCTAGGGTAAATAGCATTAGGGTTACTTACCCGCTTTGCAGTTGCAGATTGGAGCTGAGGATTGATGCCCACATAGCCTGTAAGCCCAACGTAAGGAATCATTAAATAGCAGATAATTCAGAGAGTTGGCGTAAGGATCGAACGGCGGGTTCAATTTGGTATGGAATGCAGCGTCCACTGCATTGGAAAATACTTCAGCGCTCAGATTTAGTAGAGGCCGAGGAAAGCCCTTCACAGGTGCCTTTATAGCCCTGCATTTGCATGACAAGAGATATGTAAAGACAATCTATGAAATTGGTATAACTGTTTTTTAATAAATTGTATGTTAAATTTTCTTCCATTAATTATTAGGAGGACATTTTATGATTTCTTATCAGGTTGATATAGTCTTATTAGAAGAAAGTGTAATAAAAAACCAATAATAGATCACAATTTATGATCCAACGCATAAAACTAACGTACAATCAATTCAAAGTAAGAACGGGGGATAGAGGAGAACAGTAAATTCACTTATACTTGTTTCTTCACTCGTGTGTACACTGTACATATAGCTACAAATAATCTCAACAGTCGTCCTATAATTCTGAATGGGAATTCTACAGCAAACTGAATGTGATTGACAACAAATTAGAAATATGATTGACAACAAATTTTATTGAGGCTTACAGTGAACAGATATATTTCAATTATGAATTGCAATCTCTAATACAATCTAATTCAACCACAATTATAACTAATATATGTGTGTGTGGAGAAAAAGCTGCATACATATTTCTCCGATTTTATCCATTTTTCAAGACTTATCATCAAGCTTAGGCTTCTTTTCTCTGATGAGAAAGAGCTTATAGACATTATTCTGATTAAAAAAATAGAAATTCTATGATGCAGACTCACCTCAGGTGACCGACTTCCTCATGGTAAGCAAATTCAAGAATGATATTGTGGACGACAGGGCTGAGATTGGCTTTGATGCCTCCCACTGGTGGAGGTCCTCCGCTATGCAATTCTGGTGCAACTACATCTAGCCCATACTAGTTACATAACCATTTCATTAGTTCATGTAAAAATAAAATAAAAAATATTGATAGTGTTTTCGATTAGAGCTTTTGTGATAGTTAAAACACCAATTTTCAAAGATACACAATTAGGAAAAATATTTTTATCCTCATTAATGCAATAATTATCTACATACATGATTATATATTTCTAAACAAAATTAAAAATTCTTGTGATATATATATATATATATATATATATATATATATATAGCATATGCAATTAATTATAAATAATAAATCCAAAAGCCTTTAAAATATTAAAATATTCAAGTTAATCTTCAAAATATTCTAAAATGTTAAAAACAATTATATTCTATTTTGTAAAAATATTTAAATTTAATATATATTTTACTAATAGACATAACAAAATGAAATATATGTACAAAACAAATGAATACCAAAATCATAAATTCAACGTCATAATCAGAAACCTTCCAAATTCAAATTTAAAAATATTCTACATATTTTGAAGCCCTCTGTATCTCTGGGCATATTCCACATATTTTGAAGCACCTTGCGTGTATGAGTATCTGGATTTAAAGAAACAGTGCATATTTTGAAGCACTCTGCATCTCTGGGCATCTGGATTTAAAGAAACTCTACACATTTGTAAGCAATCTGCATCTCTGGGCATCTCGATTTAAGTGTGCTGAGACAGAGAGAATGTCTCGTTCTCTTCTTGTCTGCCAAATCCTGCTCTTTGCTCAACACTTGTTTCTCTTCATTGATCTGGCAGAGCTTGCGTTGGGCAGAGTCAGTGAGAAGGCCTTCTGCAATATCATCTTCAAGCAGTAGCAAGTCCATGAAAGCCTCATCCATGTACTCCTTCATTGCAGAATAGTGCTCTTCCACCATTCTGTCCACACAGTATTGCTGTTGCAACTTTACCATAGTCTCCACATTTGCTTCGGTTGCCTCATAGTCCACCTGCAACAACTCCTCATAATAACACACAATCTGTGTGCATTCAGAACTGTCCTCCTCTTCCTCCTCATCATGATGTTCTTCTTTTTCTTCTCCTTCATGATTGAACCAGTCTTGTGATTCAAGTTGGATTTGGGAAATGTCAAAGTGTGAGCATGAATTGGAGTGGATGAATTCGTGATAGAATCTGGATTTGGATGGTGAGAAATTGTTTTCCTGGCTCTCTGAATCTTCATATTTCCTTTTCTGACTGCCCATTTTGAGTTTTGAGTGAATAAGACCAATACTAGTTGTGGGTTATTTAGTGTGGAGTGGCACGACACACAAAACCAACGTGACGCTTGGGATTCTTCCTTTTTGTTTCCTTATGGTTAGCAATCATTTTCTATCATTAGTCATCATTTTCTCCACCTTTCATTCATAAAAGGGGGAAAATAGGTTCTTTAGTTAATTATCTAAATAAGCATATTAAAATTATAAATCAATTTGAGGGAAGGTTGAAGTGTTTTAGAGGGAATGAAGTATGGATCATCTAATATTGAGTAATATAAGTATATTATATGAATATATTAATTAAAAGTGATATTATGACTGAATTTATCAATATAGGGAAGGTTGAAGTGTTCTAGAGGGAATGAAGTATGGATCATCTAATACTGAGTAATATAAGTATATTATATGAATAGATTAATTAAAGGTGATATTATGACTGAATTTATCAATATATCTTGTAATTTGAAGCTGTTATAGATAGTAATGTATAAGATTCAAAATTATAATTTTTCTTTTTTTACTTTATGTTTGTATTTACAGAATAGAAAAGTCAATTTCTGAGGTCATGATATCCTATCAAGCCAAACATATTAACAACAAAAAAACTTTCACAAAATGAGACTTTTTTCATTCATGATAACTGGCTCCTTCTCCAAATTCTCCCACCCCACGGTTGCCAAACTCTGAAGCCAACTGTATCAGATCGACGATATGCTATTTGGATACCCCCCCATATGGTTCTGTCAAGTTGAATTTTATGATGGTGCCTCTAGGGGAAATCCAGGCATCTATGGAGCTGGGATTGTTATTAGAGATTCACAAGGCAAAATCATGAGAGTAGTTTGTAAGAAATTATGTAATGCCCACCCTAGAATCTTCCTATGTTAGATGGACAGGACTATTGCTTTGACACTTTGGATTTTAGGATGGACTATGATTATTATTTAGTTAGCATTTTATGAGACATTTGAGCATATATGTTTGGTTACTGCAGTTATTTGGACATATTAAAGGAGTTATAATTTAATGATGAATGGCTAGAAATGAACTATCAGTAAAATGTTTTACATTGATTTGTGTTACGATGTTTATTTTTTGATTTAACCCTACTGACCCTATTATGGTTTGATGTTCACTGGTTGATGTGAGTGTAGGATGAGGAGGGGCAGTCGTAGTAACTCCTACGGGAGATCCACACGATGTCGCACTCTCCCTCCTTG
>MU226925.1:3980865-4021174 GCA_018584345.1 Thuja plicata | reverse complement strand
ATTCAATTTAATTTTGCAAAGTTTTAAAATAGATTTCATTTCCTATAATTAATATGTCAAGTTTAAACGTAAGTTTTAAGTTCTTTTGGTTAAAGGTTTTAATGCCCAGATTTGGGGCATGACAGTATTTAAATAAGTATAGTAGTTTGCATCTTTGTATTCTCCCCACGCTTATGTGTAGGACATTTACATACTTGCGATTTGAGGATGGCATACAGATTACATTGACCGAAGCTGCTCAAGCTTGTCATTTACATAGTAATTGTTTACGGCCGATTAATTATATTCACTGCTATGAATCTGCCTTATGATTGGAACATTAAATTAAAATTGATGCTCTGTTTTCAATCTTAGCTGTTACTTTTAAGCTAGTTTGTTAATTTTGATGGGCCTATACTGTTTGGGAATTACTTTAATTATGAAATTTCGTGCTCAGTTCCCATCCCAACAATGGGAAGAAAGGGACCCCGCCCCATATGAAACAGAAAAAATCAAAAAATTGTTCATCATTACCTGTCCTCACATTGATGTTGCACTTTGCACTCTCTTCAGTGTTGATTGGTTGAAGGATAATTCAGATGCTTTGCCTTCATAGGTGCTTTCAAGATTCTCAACAGTTTTAATGGATATTTCTCAAGATCCTAATTTTGTTTTTGATTTTTGTAAAAATAATATTGGTTGATGATGCATATGATGAAGGTCTATTATTTAGACTTTTAAATTCATATGATATCCATTGAGGTTCTTTTTTTTTAGAAAATACTTGTTATAGAGATCTATTTTCGGCTATTTGGAATGCACTGCAGGATGAAAGACTTGCTTATTTAATGCAGGAGTATGCCTGGCTGATTGGTATAGCCGACCCCTTTGTCTCCAAATCTTTATTGTTAGACTACCTGGTTATCCATACTATCATTGAGCATCTGGATGGATGTATTGGAGATGCCATTCTCCCAATGCCTCCCTTACGCATTGCAGAGCCAACACTTGAGGACCAGTTACCTTTGCTCATGGACACACCAGTTTGTATGGACGAGGCTGCCGAGTCAGCTTCTTCTCCATTGGTGGTGATGGATGTTAGTCACCTGGACATGCCCTCGATATCAAGGATATCTCCTTCTCTGCTAGACCCCTTTTCTTCACCCCTCTTCTCTCTTGGGTATCATTTTCCACATGTATGCGGGTTGGGTGGGTAATATGATGTATATCTTATTCATTTTATATAATTTCAGAAATCTTGAGCGGGTTCTTTGGGTGGGGGGATGGGGTAGTTCCTAGGACTCATCTTTTGTTACACAAACTACAACTAGGGGTTTTCTTCCTGGCTCTTTCCTGCCTATATGTCCATCTGAATCACGCAACTATAAATACTTTATTTTATAATAATATAATTTGTGGCTTTGCCACTTTTTTCAAAAAAAAAAAAATTTACAATAAAAAATAAAAAATGGGTTATATTTTAAAATAAATGACTTTATAGCCTTGAAATATAAGTAATCTACTTGTTAACATTATCATATTTCCACAATCCATTTAAATCAATTATTTGCTTCTAGATTTGATTGTGTAATTGTTTTTAGTCTCTAAACAATTACACAATCAAATCCATGAGCAAATAATTAATCTACTTGTTTTTAGAGTGTTTAAAATGAGTCTTTTGATTTTAAAATAAAAGAAATTGAAAGCAAGTAAAAGTCTTTTTTTTTTTTTTCTATTAAAGATATATGAATATTATTCATAGAAAAGGGTGAGTACAGTTAGGTGTCTAGCTCTAACTATATACCAAAAATAGAGCTAGACATATATGTTCGGTATTACAAAAAGACAAGCCTAAATATATGCCTAGCTACACCTGACTGAGAGAATGTCATAATCTATACAGTTCCAAACATAAGGAACGACTGTAGAATAACCATCTACCTATACTGTTCCATACATAAACACTATAACATAGCTGAAAAAAAGATAACTATACTGTTCCAAACAACTGTGAGCAAGAATTTAGATGAAATATTCATCTCTAAAGGGCACCCAGGCCACCCATCCTTGTGAACCTTCCATCCACCAGAGTACTTCATCCTTCCTGATATGTTTCTCATAGGGGTGAACAAGGGGAACCGCAACTGGAGCTGCTGGTCTAGGGATGGCATTGAGTGGGATGACATTAATCACTGGCCTATTAGCAATGTTGAGTCCACTAACTTTAGTCATAAAGTTATGGAGTGTAACTCGGAAGGGGGCCAACTCTGGAGACTCTTTGGTCCAAGTGTAACCATGGGATACCTACTAGGATCCTAGTCTGACCATGCCATGCTTGAACATGTCCTGCAACTTCTATTTTTTGATCTTTATCACCACTGAAACTTGCACAACAATGTCATGAAATATGAGTCTCTTGAGAGACTTAGTAAGACTTCTGCAATTACCTCCAAAAACAATATCATTCCTCTTTTTCCATATGTTCCACATAATTAAGGCAGAAATATGAGAAAAAAAATATTAAAAGGTTGCTTCAGACCATTGATTTTACCAGAGATAATGTCTATAACTGATATGGGGTATAACTGAGGGAAGCCAAAGAGCTTCCAGATCTCTATGGCAAAGGGGCAGGTGAAGAAGACATGACCAATAGATTCATTAAGGGGAAAGAAAGGACACACACTGGGGTCCCCATTAGGGAGTCTAAAGGGTAACCTATGCAAGAGAAGACACCACATAAAGCATTTGATTTTCTGTTCACACAGAGAAGACCAGAGATTGCAGAAAATCTTAGACCACTTATCTGGTTCAAGGGAAAGGTTCCAATAGGAGTTAAGGTGGGGGAAGATGGAGTCATGGGTGAGGAGCTCATAGAGATGCTTGGATTTAGTATTTTTGATTAAGGATCCATCTGACCAATTTTACTGCAGGTGGAAGTAACTATTTATGTACATGTTTTTGTGAAGGAATAGGTCTACACAGGCTTCCTTCAGCACGGAGTAGGTCCTATACTGTGATTTTGGGAGCTCATAGCTTTGTTTAATTACCTCCCATTCAACAAACATGTCATCATGTAGTATGTCTGCAATGTATATACTACCTTTACTATTCCAAATCCTTGCTGAGCATCCCTGGAGTAGTGCCAAGGGTTTATCTCTAAGTTTTAAGTTCCACCATATGGAAGTGTTGCCACAAATTTTTCCCTGAGTGTGGAATAGGCTATTGTCTGCAACTAGGTGTATGACTGAGTTCCAACCTTTCCATATTGATTTAAATATGACCGACCCCTGAACATAGAACTCTAAATCTCCTGTGAGGATGTCATTCATAGTGAGATTTTTCCATAGCTTGCCTTTCTTAGGGAGTCCCTTTTCTATGTTGCTCCTAATAAGGGCTTTCTAGGGTTCTTTTGCTTGGAGTGCTTTAGTGATCCATTTTATTGCCAGGGCTATGCCTTGTATTATGAGATATTTGAGTCCCAAACCCCCTTGCTTCTTGCCTTTCGTGCACCACTCCCACTTAACTGCATGACCACCTCTTTTCCCTCTATCATCCGACCATAGGTAATCTCTGATAATTTTCTGAATAAGGTTGAATTGGTATTGATAGAACAACCATGCTAAAGAGAAGTATATAGTGTACGAGGACATCACCTTCTAACAAACTTGAATTCTACCTGCCAAAGAAAGGTATTGGCTGTCCCACTTATTAAGCTTCTTCTCTACCTTACTCTTGACCCATTCCAACATCTTCTTAAGGTTAGGGTGGATGGAGAATGGGATACCAAGGTACTTGATCTAGAATTCAGGGCCTTCCCATCTGAGGTTCCATCTAGATAGCCACATAGGGGGATCCTCTGTCCAGCCCAGAAATAAGGATTTCTCCATTGAGATTTTTCTACCTGATGCTGAGAAAAATAAATTGATTTTGCTCATGAAAGAGGAGAGGTTAGCTTCCTCTAGTTTAAGAAGAAGGGATGTGTCATCTACAAACTATAGATTGGAGATTTGTTTACCTTCAGGGAGCTGTATACCCCTAACTCTAGGAGTAATCTGGCTATCAGCAATGAGGTGTCCAACTACTTCATTGACTATGAAAAATAGTGCAGGGGCTAGTGGGCACCCTTGTCTTATGGACCTGGTAAGTTCAAAGTTCTCAGATCTGCTGCCATTAATATCCACCTGAGAAAGAGCTCCATATAATAATGGTTTAACCATTTTACTGAATTCATTAGGTATTCCTAGAGAGTCCATCATCATGAAGATAAAGTCCCACTCTATTCGGTTATAGGCTTTTCCATAGTCCAGTAGCAACATACAAGCCTGTTTCTTAGTCTCCTTGGCCCATTCCATGACTTCGGGCAGAAATTTACCATATTATCAAGAATGTACCTACCTTTTACAAATCCAGTTTGGCTTTAATCTATGATCTTTGGAAGCACATTCTTGATTCTAGGCGCTAGCACCTTGGATAGGATTTTGTAAGAGGAGTTAAGAAGTATGATAGGTCTCCAGTTTTTAATCAGAGATCTATCTCCTTCTTTGGGGATGAGCTTGATAAGTCCACTATTAATGACCTTGCCTAGGGAGCCATGCTAAAAGGCTTCATTGTAAACTTCCAATAGGTCATGTCCTATCCATTCGATGTTTATCTTGTAGAATTCTATAGGTAGGCCATCAGGCCCTGGTGCCTTATCAAGATCCATATGATTGATAGCATCATTGATCTCTTCTATCTTCAATGGAAGTCTAAGGGAGATGGAGTCTTCCTCAGAGACCTTTTTAGGGACTATATTACTGATTTTAGTTCTGGCTACTGTCATCTCTGCACCTATGTTCTCCAAAGTGAATAGTGAGCGGTAGAATTCCTTGAAGGCTAGGAGAATCTGGTCTTGGTCAGTGCTCTTGTTGTCTTCAATCCATAATTCCTCTATCCTTCTTTTAGCCTCTTTCTATTTAAGTAGGTTAAAGAAAATTTTGGAGCCTCTATCTTCATGTTCCACCCAATTGGATCTGGACGTGATCTTAATGCCTTTGAGTTTAGTTTTTTGTAACTTTCTATGCTCATCCTTAGTGTTGGACATTTTTAGGTTGAGTTCCACTGAGGAGGGGTCATTCTACAGTTCTAGTTCTACCTTGAGGAGTTCGTTCTAAAGCACCCCTTCAATCCATCTTGCATCTTGAGATTTATTACCTTGAGCAATCTGAAAGAGGGCTTTCCAGATGGCCACATTTTGTGCCCACTTATCCCAAGCATTATTATGCACGCCAATCAAACTATTGAACCATATAATCAATAAGACTGCATTCCAAATGCCAGGTTCCCCCAAACGTGAGGAATTGAGATAGAAGGAATCTTTCCTAAGGAAACCCTTGGGGGTATGCCCCAAGGTTGAGAATATGGCACTAATAGGGTGGTGATCAGAGAGAGTAAAGGGGGTGACTCTGACTGCCCTCCCAAAATAATCTTTCAGGCACTTGAGAGAATGCTGATTAAAGTAAAATATGTCTAATCTTGAGTAGATTCCCTTTTTCCCCTATTGATAATTTCACCAGGTGAACCATAGGTCTTTGTGTTCATTCTTGCCTCCATGTAAGGGGTCTATAATTTTATGTTTATTGAGGAACTTGTTCCGAAAGAATTGATCACACCCTTTCCATTACAGTTTATTACCTCCCCACTTGTCATGGGCATTGTCTACCATGTTGAAGTCCCCCCCAAATATCCAAGGGATTTCGTCTAACAGAGTAAGCCACTTCCAAATTTTAGTTCTCTTCCTATAATCATTTGGGGCATATACAAAGCATATCCCAATATTGGTGTTGTGGTCCTCTAGAACAACCCAGAGTACTCTGTTGCCAGGGGAAATGCCCCAATTACTCACTTACTTGGCCCTAAGGGGGATAAGGAGGATAGAGATGCCCCCATTCCCCCAAATGTGTGAAGTGGAGAAAGAAGAAGCTTCTCTCTAGATGCATTTAAGAGAAATATCTAGGAAAAACTTATTGGCTTTGACCTCTTGCAACATCAGGGAGTCAAAGTCCTTATTAGCCCTTCTAAATCTTTGCACTATATATTTTCTGTCAGAGGATTCAAATCCTCTAACATTCCAAGACACAATATTGAGATCCATTTAATTCATGAGGGGATTTTACCATTATTCCTAAAAATAGAGAAGCATTTAGGAATTTCAATATTTTGTACCTCCCTGTGTTCCTTTTTGTTGCTAGAACCTAGAGGCCTGCCTTCTTCTTTTTTTTTTTTCCCCTTTCTTAGCCTCTGAGTAGTCTCCATCCTCCCTTGGTAAATATTTAGAGTGGGGGGGTGGTGGTTCTAGGAATCCTTTTAGTCTTGTTCACTTTGAGTACATCCTGTTGGGACTAAAAAACACAGTGAGGGTTTTTGAAGTACCATGTTAAAATTTTGCAGTTTGAAGCCCTATATTTTCTTTTGTGCTTATTTTACCGGGTGAAGTCTTGAGGTAAAGCATGCACATCAGGTGTTCATTACCCTTTTTCTAACATTTGAAGACATCTCAGGTCATCAGATTCAAGTTTCGAGTTGTTTCATGATGTCTTGTTTTGAGCACTTGTCTAGATCTGCATTTTGTCTAAGTGTAAATTTGTTGTAGCAGGCCCTGTTTGCCTTTGAATGTCTTATGTCCTATTCAGTTTCACAACCCTACCCTTTGAGTATGTTTAAAGTGTATTACAAAGAAATTTTTTTTTGAATCTCAATCCATTTCGAGTCCGTTTGATAGGTTTTTTGATCCCTCAAAGTTGGTCTTCCAGAAATGTCTTGTTTCTTTGTCTTGCCCAGAATTTTGAGTAGCCCTGTTTGACCAATTGTAACTTTTGACCTTGTGACCTAATTGAAACAATTCCTTTTGAATTGTATTATAGATGTCAAATAATTCTTATATCTCCTTCTTCAGGACATGATGAATCTATCTGGGTAGTTTTCCAATCTGATTCCGTTTGCATTTTCTATGAGTGTGCCAAAATGTCAAATGCAGATTTCTGAATAGCCTACTTTGAGGTCTTGTATTTTGTACCCAGTTGAATGCCCTGCATAATTGAATGTTCCCCCATGTTTCAAACATGAAATTGTACCCATTTGAAGAGTTTCAGACTCATACCAATCCAGTTGTCCACTTTCCCAGCTTGATTCCAAATCCCAATTCTGTATATTCAATGAGTTTAAAATCAGAAAAATTGTAAGATGCTAACTTTGCAGATTGATGTTGATTGACCACTTAAACTTCAGTGCAAGATAGTTGAAGATTCATCTTCCATGTGTGAAGGTGAATCAAGTACCAGAGGTTCAGATTCTGAAGGTTCTTTTTGATGAGTTTGCAAATTCAATATCAGAGACCGTTTGTGCAATTTGCAGTACAGAACAGAATTGAAGTTTGTAGAAGTATTATTTTCAAAGAGTGATAAATTTTTATCTGAGAGTTTTTTTTCAAGAACCAATTGTGGAATCATTCTCATGACATCATTTTGCATTTGCACAGTATTCTGAATTGGTAAAGTTTGATTATTTGCATCTTGTACGTGAGGATGAATCTGACGAAGCCTTTTTGCATGCATATTCAATGTTGATTAATGAGTCATTTCGCCAAGTGACAGATTTTCAAGAAGAAATATGATGACTTTTCAAGTTTCACTTCTGGCAAGGCTTGCAAACTCCCGATTGCAACATATAACAAAATTGCTCACTTTGCATATTATTATCTTTTGGCCTGAGTGTTTTCAAGGCTAGTCGAGTTGATGACAATTGCTCAGATGCTGGACATGAATGTACTTTCCAGTTCCCATGCTTGCAAAGAAGTATTCAGTCAGTTTTCAAGGCTTGATCTAGAGGCTACTTGCCAATAATGAAGCCAATTTGCGGAACTGTGAAAGTTGTTTTTAAAAGCCCGCTAGTGTGTTACTTTGTGGATCGATTGTGAGATAGTTTATACTGGCAAAGTGAAAGCATTTATGGATCCGGTGAACTATTTGAAAGCACTTTAAAATCAATGCATTTTAATGGGTGGAGTCAATGCAAGCGGATGCTGCGCCCGACATGTGGAAATGGGTTAATGTTTTTAAATCAAAAACATGAAACAAAACCAATACATCAAATGCATGGCGTATCCAGCCTGCGGAAGGAGGTAAAGTTTTTTAAAGAAAATCAATGCAAATACCATTCCAAAGGGAGACCATGATTTTTCAAAAGGGGGGGGGGAGAATGAATGTTTTTGTTTTAAAAAAAAATGACAAAGTAATGCAATACAAATTGCAAACCGCATGGGGAAGTAATGGTAAGTTTTTATTAAAAACTTCAATCAAAATGAAGCCAACAGATTGTGGCGCCCAATATGGAGGAGATTGTAGTTTGTTTAAATGTTTTCAAAACAACAAAATACAGAGCATAGAGAATGGGTCGCAACCCAACATTAAAGGAAATATGGTAAAGTTTTTAAAGAACATCAATAATAGAGCATTGCATATGTGCTGCGCACCAGCCTTTGGAGGGAAGATTTCATGTGTTTTTAAAACCTAAGTGCAAAAACAACAACCAAGGCTTGGTGCGCCCAACCTAGTGGAGGGTAATTTAAAGTTTTTTAAAAAGAAATATGTTAAAACCAGTAGCCAGGCTTGCTGCACTCAGCATGAAAGAGGAGAGGTTTTTAAAGTTTTTTTAGTTAAAAATGCAAAAAATGAAACCACAGCAAGGGGCGCCCAGGCATATGGAGGAGAATGAAGGATTTTATTAGCAAGAAAATGTTGCTATGGGTGAGCAACATCTGGTGGAAACCTTTAGAAGCTTGAAAATGAGCAAAAGCATTTATCCCACAATCATGGGGTTTTGAAAGTTTTTAGTGTTTATATACTAAAACACTCAGTTAATAGTTTGTAGAAAGAACCAAGAACCCACTTGGTAGGCCTCTTGGCTGGAAGTTAGTGCGTGGTGGGTCCCCATAATTTTGGAGCCAAAATGCTAAATAAGATTTAAATTTTTTATCAAACATTATCCCACATTTGCCATGAAGAAGAATTTCCTGATGTTTATAACCAACAAGGCACAATAGGTAATATGAAGATGAAGCTGGAGGCTATGCACATGCGTGAGTGCAGGTGGTGCCTCGAAGTGCATGCCAGAGTGACAGAGGACAAAAAACCAAATTTTAGCGCGACCCGTAGAGGTGACGTGGTAGGAGAGTTGGCGCATCGGCTTGCAGATTGGGCACACATCCCGAGGAGATCAAAATTGATGGTTGGCGCAATGACTCTATCCGAAAGATGCAAGGTAGTTAGCTTCAAGGGATCACAATAATGCGACACGTGGCAGGGCCAACAATGGTGCAATCAAGGTGGCATCCAGGTGGCGATGAGGTGGTGGCCGTGCAGGAGATCATTTGAGTTGGCACACATCCCAAGGTGATGAAAATGGATGGGTGTCGCAAAACCTTGAAGATAAAGATGCAGGGTGGTTACCATAGAGGCATCACGAAAGGGAGACACATGGCACTCAGACAGGTGGCGGAATAGACACAGGACAGATGATGCAAGCACCCAGTTGAACCTGTGGACCAATCAGAGGGTGTCACGTGGCACAAGCAGGACACTTAGGCGCCTATGTGGATTTCTGAGCCAATCAGAGACTGCCATGAGGTATAATTTGGTGCTTTCTAGGAAATATGCAGGGAAAAGGGTATTAAAGTGCTAAATTGAAATATTAAAGTGAAATATCAGTTCAATTCAATAGTCAAACTATTGAATATAATTCAAATATTTCAAATTGTTCAAAAGATATGCATGAGAGACAAAGTTTGATTAATGTTTCAGGGGGTATTTTTTATCCAAAGTGTCAAGTATCATATATCACCGGAAAGGTCTTAGAACGAGGATTCTAATTTTGCAGACATTTTAAGTCAAGATCATATCAGATTCTTGCAGTTGCAGTTAGAAGCAGTTGCAAATATTTTTGGGGACAGACAAGTGTCAGTGACTGGATTGTTTTTTCTTTCTCCTATATCTAGTTTTTTTCTCCATTGTAATAAGGATGTTGAAAATTTATGCTGCTGGACAGTATTCAGGCTTTTGAGTCTTATTTTATGTGTTTCTTTGTCTTGCAAATGTACAGATTCAGATGAATTTTAATGAGAACAATGGAATCCCTGTTCAGTTCTTGTCTGATGTATTTGTATGTATTGTCTTGATTCTTGTATATTAACTTGTAAGGCATGTTAATGTACCAGTTATAAGGTAGCTTTGGGTTTGAGTTTGAGTATCTTTCAAGGAGAGAGTAAGTCTTGTTTTCAAATTTTGAGAATTCTAGGTTTGCATATGAATCTGATGTCTAGGTATTGAAATGAGAAGAATGACTTGCAAGGCATTTCATTTGGGTTTTTGAGTTTGGAGTTAGGGTTTTCTAGGAATGCACATTTGTATGAATCTATTGCCTAATAGATAAGGTACTGGTCTCTTTCTTGTCCTGCAATTTCTTCATCAAATCATTAATTCAAATCATTTTCCATTTTCTGAAAAAAGAACATAAATGTTTGTAAATTGCATTGAATAGTGCAAATGCTTTTGGTGATTCCTCAGAGAAGTGAATCTGATAGGTTATCCTTCTTGAGCCTCTGGGTTCAAAGAGAAGAAGGGTGAATATCCTTGTTGTTACCTTGACCATTTCCCTTGTTCTTAGCAGATCATATAGGTGGGATCCTGTATAAGACTGGTTGAGTTGAACTCTCATGTTTTATAAGTCTGAGAACTATCCACGGCCACATAAGCATAATGAGGTTTATTTAGTAAGACATTGTATATGCAGATTTTATCATGTTTTAGGTGCACCCTCCTGAGCGTGTGGAGATCGAAGTAGAAGGAGGATCAAATCCTCATCAATTAGTCTTCTATTGCCCCTTAGTTTGCAAGAATGAGCTGACTCTTATGAGCTGGAAAAAAATCCCCAGGTCTGGTTTGCATTGTCACTTTTAGAAGTGAGGGATACAAGAAAAATCACTAACACATCCTTCCAAGGGCTTTCAAAAAATGGGATAGTTTCCTAGTTCTAATTGAGGCCATGTTTGCTGAAGACATCTTTTAGGGAGGGGCCTTGAGTGAGGTCTTGACAGACTGAGACCTCCCTCATACTGACACCATCCAAAATGGTAGGGGTAGCAAGAGGAGCATGGTCTGGATAACTAGAGTTAAGGGAGGTAGGGTGGGGGTCAGGAGGGTTGGCCAGAATGATAAGGAGGTCAAAATCATGCAAAGAGCTATCTTTAGTTGGGTAAGCGACCTCGGAGCCCAAGAAATTATTTGAGGTATCCATATTATCTAGGGACCTCTCACTGGCCCTCAACATATCTCCTCCATCTATCCTCAAATCATGGCTCCCCTTACTACCACTATCACCCTGGGTAGTGCCACCAAAAGGGGAAATAATCAATATATTTCTCATTAACATTACCTCTTCTTTTCTTAAGAGGGCCATCAAGTTTCCTGATTTTGTCCAATGCCAGTTGCTGTGCATTCTTGGACCTTCTTCTAAACTTGCTCTTGGGGGTAGAGAGGGTTATGCTCTTGGCTAGATGTTACTAAAGAGCTCTTCGAAGCGAGGCAAAGATTGACCAAGCCCAGAGAAATAGACAAGGATTCAAGAGAAGAGTTATCGGGGCCAGGCAAAATTTTGGGATCAGTGTTAGGTTTATTCATAGGGGCAGCTGGGTAGACAACAACATGGGGCGGGCGGGGCGGGAATGAGTGGATTAACATCTGAGTGACCATGATAAGGTACACTGGAGGTCAATCTATTAGATTGTCGAGGTTTAGTGCTGGAGGCAATGAGCGGGCAATTTCTCCTTATTTGGCCATCCTTCTTGTAGAGGAAACACAAATTTAGACCTCTTAGGTATTCTAGAGGGTAGGATACATGCTCTCCTTCCAAATCAAAGATCAGGGTTTTAGGTATGTCGACACCTAGTTTGAGGGAAATCAAAATCATTGTGTCTAAATGGGGATGGAGAACATTTGAGTGGTCAAAGCGAATAACTTTACCAAGAGTCTCAAGAGCTTCTGGTATGAGATTCCAGAGGAATGGGGGGATTTTCTTGATGGTAATCCATATAGGACTTGAAAGGGCCATAATTTCATCAAAATTGGTAGAGCTGGAGCAATCTAGGGCACAAAAATTACAAGCCCCTATAGACTAGAACTGCCTGTCGACCACAGACCTTTGACTCGTAGGGCCATTAAAAATAATAATAAACAATCCTTTTTGGATCATCCTACAAAGAGAAAATTTGAGCCCTAATTTAGAACTCGAAACGTTATGTAACCAATTATTCATATATACATGGGAGGGAAGCCTAGTTAGGTCTTGCGCAACCAAAAAAATAGCAGTTTCACCTAGTTTACTCTTCTCTGCCTTAATTACATCAATCATACCAGAGTTGGGAGAAACAATAAGGAGTTTGGGGTCAGAAGCCTTACCTCCTAATTCATGTCCTCCATCTTCTCCAGTGTTGGTTGCTTGTTGTCGCCTGAGGAATTTCACGCCATCTTTTAGACCTTCGGCACCTTCCAGAGCCTGTCAAAAAGTTTTGGGAGAATGGAAAGGCTACTTAGGAGCGAGACTAGTTTCTGGGGTCTTCTGCACGACATCTCCAGAAGAAGAAATAGCTCCATCTGAAGTGGAATCCATTGATAAAGGAGCAAATATAGAGCATTAAAGACCCTCCGAGTATGGAGGGCCGAATGGGTGCTACGCACTCTCGCTTACGCAGGGTTTGCAGAGCCCATATTCAATTCCTCACCGCCCTATCTAGTTCGCCTAAAAATTATAACTCATACAAATTTGATAAAAGTAAAAGTCTTCACTTAATGCACTAAATTATTGTTATTTTAAATTTGAAAACTATTATTTTATGAAAATTAATTTACTTGCTATTTAATTTTTTTAATATTACTCTAACATTTTTCAGTTTTCTAAATTAGGATATGGCAAAGTCTTCAAATAAAACATAGCTACTTTAACTTTTTTGGAAAATAAAGAATAATTCTTGTTAAAAATCATTAGCTACATAACTTTTTCATAAAGAAATATAAAAGTCTCATAATAATATATAAAAGCTAGGAACATGTTTCTTATAAAACGAAGAAAATGTAAAGATATTTCATGTCATTGTACACTTCATTATCAAGAAAATATAGAATTATAATAAAGTGTTTAATTTGTCAAACTATAATTTAAAGTTTCTAAAATACATGATAGTATATATATTCATATTTTAATAGATGTATTTATTATAAAAAAAAACTTGGATCTTCAGATATGTGTGTGATCTATGCCCTAATTAAAGAACTAACATCATAATAAATACATCCACAAAAAATTCCAATTGTAGACAAATTGACCTCACGGAAAATTAAAAAACTTAGCCTCTATCAAAAATAAAAAGAGATTTTTTCCAATATTAAAAGCTAAATAATAAATCAGAAAGAAAATTAAATTTTTTCAAATAATAATGAAAAAATTAATCCCTCAAGACTAATTTGACCGTAATAGAGACTAATGAAAGCTTCTAAAATGTTAACGGAAATGTAAGAAACTTCCTCTAATACCATGTTTGAGTATCAACTCCATTATCTGGGTATGCAACCTGCAATAAACCTTCACAACAAAGAAGATATATATTTCACAAAATAATGAATATATAAAGGCAAGAGCCAGGAGCAGGATGCAACCAAAATAAGTTGTGTAGGTACAACTACCGACACAAAATATAATGAAGGTAAACAATAAAATGATAATAAAGTTTATCTAAAACTTAAGAATCAACCTAAGTTAAACCTAAAAGGGTAAGAAAATCTCAATAAGTGTTTTAGAATGATATGGAGAAGTTTGGAGCATAAGTATATCCATCAAAATTATAAATATTTCACTAACTTGTACAATAATGATATTGAACTTCAAATAGTATGTATATGAAGTAATATATAATTTATCAATTGTACACTAATTTTTTTTATACCACTTTGTTAGACTAAGTTGATGTAACATTCACCATATGATGGAACTCATGTATTTGGATCTTGTTCTAATCAATACCATCACATTGTTTATGTCTTCATTGAAAGAGATATATTCTTCAAATTATTTTATGTTATGAACCTAAGAAAATGTTTCCTTTATAATATAGGAAGCCATTTAGAAACCTTCTTGAAAACTAATCAACTTGTTCCAATATGAAGAATCAAGAATAACAAATTAGTTAGTAAACTTTCACAATATTATTTAGACTCTTAATTTGAAATGATTTTTTTACCTTTTCTTCTATAACAAAATACAATATATAAAAATATATGCTTAATACATCACATCTTCACTAATATATTCTATATTAAATTAATTATACTTCAAGAAAACTGAAAAACCAAACATAATAAAAAAACATTTTAAGTCACAAACTGAAAAACCAAATATAATTAAAAAAACATTTGAAGTCGCAGCTTATTTAATATCTTAAAAAGCCATATCCAACACTAACTTATTACACAATCCTCTTACATTAAGCAATCTCGCATAACCATTGCACGCACATAGTGCGGTGCAATTTTTAATAGTGCGGTGCAATTTTTAATATGCATTTATTTTGTGAAAGTGATGGTGATGAAGTGTGGCCATTTGAGGTAGGAGAGAGCAATTTTTCCACCCCCACCATGAGGCAAGAATCCTCCAGGCATTGACTCATTGCCAGTGGAGTAAACAATCCTCAGGATTTCAGCAGGGGTTCGTGAAAATGCCATGGAGTACATATCTCCTGTAAGAATGTTGCCGCTCACTTTTCCTTCTGCTCCCTCCTCTTTTGGCACCACCAGACCTTCGTCCACATCTACAGTGTGCCCAAGATTGTTTCTCAGTGTGGAAAGCTTGTCTGTGAATTCTGCCACTGTGTATGGGTATGGCTTCACCTTCTCAGACAACCTTTCATATAACAACCCACGTATCACTGCATCCTGTCCAGATTCTACTCCAAGAAGGCCTGCTACAAGCTATTGCAGACACAGTGTACTAAATTTAGTAACTAGAATGATAAATCAAATTGAACACAGATGAAATCGAGGTTGTTAAATTGTCACTGTTGTTTCTCGATTTTACTGTGGGAGTTTTTTCTCATCTTTTTTAACTTTCAATTATTTTGATGATAAATCAAGATTCTGAGATTCTGATCCACCTGATGCTAAAAGATTTTGTATAAAAGAACAACGCCAATTCAAATAGATTGTGAAAATCTGATAACATTTGTGTGATATGGTGTAGTATTAGTATTTGTAGGGTTTACATTGCTAGGATTTCTTTACATTTTCCCTTCCAATATAATTTAAACAATAAAAAACAAAAAAAGTTTCTATATGGCATATAGCATTAGGGCTACTTACCCGCTTTGCAGTTGCAGATTGGAGCTGAGGATTGATGCCAACATAGCCTGTAAGCCCAACATAAGGTATCAAATAGCTGGCAAGCAGATAATTCAGAGTGTTGGCATAAGGATCGAATGGCGGGTTCAATTTGGTAAGGAATGCAGCGTCCACTGCATTGGAAAATACCTCAGCACTCAGATTTAGTAGAGGTCGAGGGAAGCCCTTCACAGTTGCCTTTATAGCCCTTCATTTTCATGACAAGAGACATATAAAGACATCAAGTTTTCACAAACTATGAAATTGGTACAACTGTCTTTGAGTAAATTGTGTGTTAAATTTTATGCTTTATTAGAAGGACATTTGTGATCCGTCATCAACTTGATATAGTCTAATTTCTAATAATAGATAAGAAAGTTTAATCTAAAATATTGATAAAAAATCAATTATACAATCTATTAAAAAAACAAAAAAAAATGATAGAGTTTCAATTTGTGATTCAACACAATAAAAAAAACTATGTTAGCACAAGCAACCGCTTGTATTAGCAGTGATAACATGTAGTTCACCGTCTCTATGGGTCTCCCTGAGATGCTGACTCTAGCCTTTCCTCGGGGCTCTTGGACCCAGACCTTTGATTATGAGCGAATCCTGATCAGATGCAGAAAGTGCCACAAGACTGGCCATATTGCTGCCGGGTGTTTATCAGATAGGGTAAAATCAAAGAAATCCCCCTCTTGGTGGGTGGGTGTTGATGACCACCATTATACGATTCAGAAAGTTTCTAAGGATGGGAGAATAGATGGCTGTCCATCTCAGGATTTTGTCACTGTTTCAGATACCCCTTCCGAGATTGTTGGGGTGGACAGCCTTGCCTCTCAGGTTGTGGGTTTCTCTGCTAAATCTTTGTCTTGGCAAAATGATGCGTTGTTGATGGAGGAAGGATGGAAAACTGTCAAAGGAAAGAAATTTAAATCTCCCAAGCCTCCTTTTGATATGAGCTTAAGGTCACATAAGGGTGGAACCAAATGATTATCATGTTGCCCTTTTCTGTTGACTGCTGTTCTGGTCTCGGTTTCTTTCTTGTGGGAGTGTCTGCTTGCCCCCTTTGGTGTGTCGGGTGTTGTTTCACTGCAGTTTCTTGGTTCTCTTAATGCTCTATCTTTCAGTTTTTTGTTGTGAAAGGTTTTGGGTCCTTTCAAAACCTGTTTTTACTTAATCAAAACATGTAGTTCACTGTCCTTCAATTCTAGATCTGCAATGATGGTCTTTGCTATGAGTTACCGTGAAGTCTGTGTTGCATGCTCTTCTTTTTGTATAAGCTAAATAAGGAGGACTGTCAGTTGATTCTTCATGCCTCTTGAGATCTACCTTAGTTTCCTTCCTAATTTCAGTCATTACGGCTATTTATTCATTGTAAATCTTAGTTTTGTATCAATTGATATGCAATGTGATCAAAAAAATTCTTTTCTTGTACAACTCTGTTTTCTGTATTTTTATTTAAACAAGTTTTCTTTTTTCTTTTTTCTTCCTAACTAGATCTCTAACTCATTTTGCATTATTAGCTGCAAAATTCTATAAACTAACATACAATCAATTCAAAGTAAGAACAGAATAGTAAATTCACTCATATTAATTCATCATTAGTTTCATATATATATATTTACAAATAATCTCAATAATCATCCTATTATTCTGTTAAGGAATTCTACAGCAAACTGAATATGATTGTGAACTAATTAGATCTGTTAAGGAATTCTACAGCAAACTGAATATGATTGAGAACTAATTAGAGACCGTTAATGATGACAAATTAAGATTAACAGACACCTCTGTTTCTCTTTATTGATACGTAAGCAGCATACATAATTCAATTACGAATCGTACTCTCTAACACAATCTAATCTAAAAACAGATTAACTGAGGACAACTGACAGCAAACGAAGATTAGCAGACACTCCAGCTGATCTTTATTGAAACTTACACGGGACGCGGTTAATTCAATTATGAATTGTAATCTCTAACACACTCTAATCGAAAAACAATTATAACTCTATGGAAAGGCACAATTTGTTTCCCCAATGTTATCCATGTTAGCAGACTTATCATCAAGCTTAGTCATCATTCTGATAAAAAGGCATATAAATTCTATGATGCAGACTCACCTCAGGTGACCAACTTCCTGGTAAGCAAATTCCAGGATTATATCGTGGACGACAGGTTTCAGATTGGCTTTCATGCCTCCCACTGGCCGAGGTCCTCCGCCAGGCAATTCTGGTGCAACTACATCTAGCCCATACCCAAGAGCTCCAAACAGAAAGAATTCAGCCTCCAAGTACTCTAAATTTAGAGGAAATTCAACTAAATTTACATCTCCAGCCAGAATTTTCCCCGGCACGTAGCTTCTATTTTGCATGTAATTCACTTCTGTACCCTCACACTGACATGCAAAAAGAAGCAGCGCCCAAAACCCAGTATTATATGCTAATTGAGCCATGGCTTACTAACTTTAAAGCACTGCTCTAACTCCATATATATAAATACCTTTTAAAATGCTTTCCCTTGTGGTAAACATGGCCGTCGTCCCAGAATCTTCTCCAGATTTGTTTACTTTCCCTATGCAACAAACTCGTTGACAATTTTGTGTTTCTGGTTGCCTTAGGGTCCATTTGGTAGCTGGAACTGGAATATGCTTCTAATTGGCATTATCTAATTTCCACTTTAGTTTCTTTCATGTTTGTGTCCTTTCAAAAAAGTTGGAATTGGAATTTTGAAATTCTAATTTTGCCCCAAAATGGGCATATGCATCTTCCACCCAAATAGATGGAATTGGAATTTTTATAAAACCAAATTTAATATCTTGCCGGACCGTGACTTCTCCACACTTTCATTTCGAAACACTTTGGTATATTATATTGCTATATACACACATTTGTGTGCAGGTGTGTATATACACACGTGTGTGTATACACACGTATGTATGCATGTGTGTATATACACATATATACACATGTATTATATACACGCATATGTATATATACACATGTATTATATACACATATGTATATATACACACATATGTGTGTATACACATATATGTGTGTATACACACATATGTGTGTATACACACATATGTGTGTATACACACATATGTGTATATATACACAAATATATACATAGGTGTGTATATATATTCAAAGAAATTAAGAAATAAACAATTAAAAATCTTTATGCATCTTCTCAGTCATCTTCCGGGTGAACCAAATAGGTCCAGCCCATATTCCGGAAATCATTTTCAGGATAAGAATCTTCTAGAATTGACTATATCCAGCATTTGGTATTCTAGCACCCAAACGTGCCCTTAGAGTTTGAATTAACAACCATTAATGGAAGATGGTTGGTTGCTTTCATAGTTTAGAAAAAATGAGTCTTTTATTCTCAAAGAATTTATTTTAGTGTTATTTAGATCAAATATATATTTTTTAAAAATAGAAGTTGAGAGTTAGATACAAGTCTCAATCTTGAGATATCTTGTGTATTTTGAAGTTTTGAAAAATATAATTTTATTTTATTTTTATATTACTACATTATTATATTTAAATTTATTTATTTTTATAGTATTTAAAAAGTCTTTCCATTTAAATAAAAAAAGATATTGTATCCGTCTCATAAAAATATATAAAGTTACGAACATGTTTCGTGTAATAAGATGAAAACGTAAAGATATTTCAGGTCATTGTATATGTACTTGTGAAACAATATAGAATTATAAAAAACTCCTTAATTTGTCAAACTATAATTTGAAGCTTGTAAAATACATGATAGCTTATACCCATATTTGTATAGAGGTATTTATTATGAACACAAATTTCTTAAATATAGAGATGTACATTTTTAGACTCTATCAAATGAGATATATTTAAAATTTTCTTGGTTATTATTGTAGTAATGAAATTTATAAGTTGTTACTTTCTTTTGAAGCAAATAAGATAAAAATTTCATCATTATAGTGTCAACTTCGAAAAAGTCTAAATAAAACAAGTTATACCTTCAAAAAGCTTGGTTCTAGCTATGATTTTTTTTTATGAATAAGGGGCCGAAGCTGAGATGAAATTTATTAATTGTAATAAATGTACATCAAACCTTGTTCAAGAGCATACAGGGAGGAAAGAACCATCAAGAAAACCTCCGGTCATAACCTATACAATCTAGAACTAAAGAAAAGTTATCTAAAAAAATAGCTGGCCAATGCCGAATCCGAAGAACTTTACGCAAGAATCCTCTAGATGCCACATGATTCAATAATGTTGTTGTGAATCCCAGGACACCAAAGATTCTATCTCTTGTGAGTCTGAGAAGATTGAAACACTCTTAACTGCCTAAGACTAGAGGAGAAGAATATGATTTGTTGTCTAGGTCCTCGAGGGTCTCCTAGCCCTCCTCTACCTTTCCAACACCTCTTGATGACTTTACATCTTTCAAAGAAGGGGAAGAAAAAGGAGAAGTGTCCTCAAAATGATTGTTTAAATAATTTGCCTTCCGCTCCAACTCAAAATTTGAATTTTTTTGGACTGTTTAGATTGTGAAGTAAAAGCTACGTGAGCTCATTCTGATTCCGAATCCACTGAGGGTGGACAAGTGTACTTGAGAGATATGCCCAATGCTGCCCGATTCGCTAGCTCGTCTTCCAAGTGGTTTTCTTCGCAGAAGATGTGATTAATTGTTGTAGATTCAAATTTATCTACCAAATTTAGAATGACCTCTAAAGTTACTTGCAATCTCCAATTTGGGCTAGAGTGGATTTTAACTGCATATCGCCTTTAATCTCCACTTTATCTAATTTTAGTTAAATTGCAAGTGACAATCCAAAAAGCAATGCTTTAAATTATACCATGTTACTTGTGTCTATTTCTAGAGGACTTGCTAATTTTACAATTACCTTACCCTCGCTAGAATGAATAATACATCCAACCCTTGATGGACCTGGGTTACCCTTAGAGGCCCCATCGAAGTTCAATTTGAACCAACCCTAAGGAGGGTTTGACTAGAGACAATTTACTCTAAGCCTTGCACTTACTTTCATTCCTCTGTCTAATATTGAAGGAGACTTAAGACCAAACTAGAACTTGATCATTTTATCATCCCAGCTAGTATAGTACTTATGTTGTGCACATTGAGATTGGATACAAGAATTCATTAGTTCAATAATGGATGCCTCAATTTTGTTGAGAAAAGAAGCTATATCCGTTGATTTGTCTTAGAATATCCTTCTATTTATTTCTTTACATAATTTCCATATCAAAATGGAAGGAGAGATAACCCATAGATTACCACAAAGGCTTTCCTTAAAAGGTTGGGGCCATGATGTGAAAAGAGATAAAATGTCTCAGGGAAGAGCTGATGACTAACCTAGTTTTGCACAAAGCCATTGCTAGCATTCTACTGCAAAGGAGCAAGTGAGCAGCAAATGATTTTTGTCTTCTTTATTGTTATGGCACAAAGTGAAAATTTAAGGGCCATGGTATCCACCTTTCTTGAACCAATCAGCAGTGAGGACTTTTCCCTGGATTGTTGCCCAAGAGAATAAGCCTGCCTTCGGAAGAAATACCTTCTTCCAACATAGTTGTCTAGAGTTTTGGGATTGGGTTTGTAGGGGGACACCTGAAATAAGTGTACATCCATCCTTCACATTATTAATCCCCGATTTTGAACCATTCCAAATGATTTCATCCTTTCTCTGTTTGAGCAGAAACAATCTATAGTCAAGTATCTTGTTAAGATGTTCCAAGTCCTTATGGTCTAAGCTGAGTTCTGCAAAATGACACCAACGCCAAGAACCAAGTGCATTGCTCACGGAGGAAGGTTATAAGTAATCTTTAACCAAGACCCCCCACTGATCTGAACACACTTTGCTAATTCTATTTGATCCCAAAATTTTGTTTATGCTAGGATACCCCCCCATGAGTCATCCCATAAAAGACCCTACTCCCATATTTGATGTTCTAGGAGATGTGGTCCACAATAATGCCCCTAGATCTTGAAATAATATTCCAAATTCTAGATCCCCTAGGGAGTTCCCTGACTTTGGCAACATCAACATCATTAAGGTTGTGGAAATATTTCCCTCTAACAATCCTTACCCATTTGAGATTGCTTCTTTGAGAATTTTCCAATAAAGTTTCACTCCAATAGCCTGATTTTGCCAAAGTTTGTTTTTGATCCTTGTACCCCTTGCCTCCACTGGACTACATATTTTATCACATGAAATGAGGGAAAATTTTCTTTTGGTGTTCATCCCTTGCCAGAATAATTTCCTGAGTTTTTGGATAATGTCCATATAGCTACCCATTGGTAATGTCATGTAGGACATTAGATAAATGATAATAACTACCAAAGTAGCTTTAATCATAACAATTCCACCTACCCATGATAACCATTTGGATTTCCATGATTCCATTCTCCTGTCCGTTCTTTCACCAAGAAGTTTCCAAACTGATGATGTTCTCATAGTTTTGTCAATTGGGACTCCTAGGTAAGAACACAGGAGAGATCCAGTCTTGAAGTCCAAAACCTTTGTTATCTGATGCTAAATTTTCCTCTTTGTATGAAAAAAGAAAATTAGAGGCTTGTCTTTATTGGAAACTTGTCCTGAAGCTAATGCATAATTTTCAAGGGTCTCCTTAGTTTGCAAAGTCTCCCCAATGATGCCCTTACCAAAAAGAAGAATGTCATCAACAAATTGTTGGTGAGTAACTTCCCTTATAGCCGAGGTGATTTCCACACCACTAATTGAGCCCTGATTATGTAAACTGACAAGTCTACGCCCCAAGGCTTCTACCATGAGGATAAATAAGAAGGGAGATAAGGGGTGCCCTTGTCTGAGCCCATTAGAACCTTCAAAATAACCATGTGGGGAACCATTGATAAGGATGGAAAATTTGGGAGTAGATATACAGTAATAAATTGAATTGATCCAGGCTTTAGAGAACCCAAATTTTTCCATGCATCTGGCTAAGAATCTCCAGTCCACCTTATCATAGGCCTTCTTGATATCTCGTTTAATAATCATGCTTGGATATTTATTGCATTGAATAGAATGGATGGCTTCCTGAGCAATGATGAATCCATCTACCCGATTGATCGCCCATTAACAAACCCTATTTGTTCTTCCCCTATGATCTTCCCCAGTAATTTTTTTAATCTATTGGCTAAAGCTTTGGATAAAAATTTCTAGATGGTGTTACAAAGAGCTATCGGCCTAAATTCATCCATATTTCTAGCTTGATATTTTTTTGGAATTAGAGAAATACAAGTATTATTAATTACAGTTAGAAATCTACCTGAAGAACGAGCCACCTCTAAAGCCTTTGTGAGTTCTTTCCCTAGAATGTGCCAGTAGTGCAGAAAGAAGATAGGGGGGAATCTGTCTGGGCTAGGGGATTTATCAGGAGCCATATGCTTAATAGTTTGCAACATTTCCTCTTCTGATAATTGGGCCGAAAGGAATTGGTTATCTTCATGAGTGAGAATCTTAGGAATGTCAATCAACATGTCTTTCTGAGCCTGAATAACTGAACACTTTGAGTTATTCAACAAGTTTGTGTAAAAGATTAAAATTTATGCTTGAATCTCCTTTTGATCTTGGAGTATATCCCCGTCCACATTTGTGATCTTATGGATTCTATTAGAATTCCTGCGATGTTTATTACTATTGTGAAATATTTTGTGTTTTTGTCCCTTATTTCCAGCGAAGTCTCCCTGGATTTCTGTCTCCAAAATATTTCTTCTTTAGCTAGTATATCTTCATGATCCCTTATAAGAATGTTTTTTAGTTAAACAAATCACTATTCATCCCCTGCTGTATGATGATTTCATGCAAGTTCTTTAGCCTTTGTTCAATATCCAATTTGGAGGCTCAAAGATATTTTTAAAATGGTTTCTATTCCAGTTGATCAGATTTAGTTTGATGTGCTTAAGTTTAGAAACAAATCTAAACATCCTTGATCCTTAGAATTGACCTTCTAACCACGAATATGCTACCAACTTAGAGAAATTCTCATCTTTAATCCACATTTTTTCATATTATTTTCATAAATCTATAAGAAATAATACAAAAAATTATACACAATGTAGCTTGTAAAACATTAGTTCTTGAGTTTTTCCTCAGAAGTTTCTATTGTGCATAGAAAAATAATTATAGATAAATTTATTTTGAACATAAGAATTTTTTTTGTTTATTATTGTAATGATGAAATTTATAAACCCAGAACATACCCATTTGATTAATGAATAAATATAATTATATAGTAACAACTAACACAATATTATATTAATTTTGACTCTCTTTTATAAGTAGGACTTAGTTATGATGTAGGAGCATCCTGGGTGTAAGAGAAATCTTGCATCACCCAAAAATATTTCATGGTTTCTTTTCAATAAGGGCTATTTTGTGTAGATTTTCTATTTCTGGAAAGTTACTATTTTTAGTATGTTTTTCTTTTGAGCTTAGAATGTTCTATTTCTTTTGTGGAGGTTCACTTTGATTTTATAAGCCTGCCAGTAAAGTTTTAGTGCCAGATCAAGTCTAGTTTTGCAGATGTTGAATATTTTTGGTATTGGCAGTAGGGTATAGAAACATTGAACTCAGTTTTGAAGGCTTTAGAGGCTCCAAATGGGGTCTAAACCTTGGTTGACTAGAGATCAAGTGCACACCTGCCATTGTAGAGAACTTTGTGGAATTTACGAAATGGGGTTACGGCGGCCCATCAGATAAATGGGTGATGAGTTATGGTCTTCGGAAGTTGGGCTACCTGAACTTGAAAAAGTTTAAGTTACTTCAAAATTTCTTTTTGGGTTCTGAAGTTTTTTGGACCTATTCTAATGTAATAAAAATGAATAATATTATCTTAGGGATGGTCGACCTCAAACTTTAGGGTTTAATTTCTAGAATCTTCTTGGGCGGTTAAAATTTCCTATATATTGAAGGCCCGTAGGGTTGTCTAGGGTAGTTCTGGGTTATGCATCTGGAATCTCTAGCTTGCAGATTATTGTAATAAAATTCCCATGTGGCTGTGCATGTTATATTTCTGAATGTGCATGCTATATTTTAGAATATTTTAATTTTATTTCATGGTGGATAATAGAAATCCCATTTCCTATCTTTGCAAATCTTGTTATTCTTGATTTTGTTCTGTGTTTGTGTTAATAAGGGGAGCACCCTTCATCAAGTGGTATCAGAGTAGGAGTTTCTGAGCATGTAGATAGATTGCCGATTGTGAGGCAGTTTGCACCAAGACTATGGTTGTGGGTTCGCATGGTAAGAATAAAAATGCCTCCACGAAGGAAACATGGCGCGAGACTTGCAGAAGTAACAAAAGAGGATTTTAGAGTCCTCCAGAGAAAAGTGCAAGCATTGCAAGAGGAGTTGCGTAGAGGAATGAATATTGTAGTTAGAGATGAAAGTGAAGAGGAATTCAAAGAAGAAAGACAAGGTGACCAGGAAGCACCAGAAGCGCCTAGAGATCTTGAACATGATAGGATTTTGAGGGCCATTTCCAAGATTGGAAAGAGACCTAAGATTGAAGTTCCCACATTTTTGGGAAATCTTAACCCAGAGGAGCTGATCGACTGGATCAATGATCTAGAAGAATATTTTGAGTATGAATATGTCAAAGATCTAGATCAAATCAAATTTGCGAAGGTCAAACTGATGGGCCATGCAAAAATTTGGTGGAAAGAGCTTCAGTTGGAGAGGAATAGAAGAGGAGAGGAGAAAATAACAAGATGAGACTGAATGGAGGACAAGTTGAAGAGATAGTTCATTCCTATTGATTATGAGCTTGATCCGTTGAGGTAAATGAAGGGTTGAAACAAGTGGGTAAATCTGTGTAGGAGTACACAGAAGAGTTCTACCGAGTCCCCATTAGAATAGGTCATCCCGAACCTGAGAAGGAAAAAGTTTCCCATTATCTTTATGGATTGCAGCCAAGTGTTTAGGATGAGTTGATTTTGGCTAGAATGGATGCCATTGAAGAGGCATAAGAATTTTCCTTAAGGGTGGAAGAGAAGCTTAACAAGAAGTTTGAAAGTAAGTAAGGTGGAAGATCCGGAAGATGGTCTTATGGAGGCCGAAATGAAGATCAGAAAAAGAATGATGAGTCAATTAATAGTCAGAATTAGAGGGGAAATAATTTCAATCATTGCCGTGATCAAAATAATAGGGATTAGAGAGGAAGAGGAAGAGGGAAAGGACTAGGAAGAGGAGGTTTTCGTGGGACATGTTTCCATTTCGGAGAAGAAGGATATCGAGCCTAAGAATGCCCACAATGTCAAGGAAGGACAGACATGAGGACTGAAGACCATGCATGAGCTGTGCATGCAAATGGAGAAGCTCAGTTAGAACACTCAAATGATGCTAAGAGAGGAGAAACCCTAGTTGTCAGGAGGATCCTGATAAATGAAGAGAAGAGCTCAGATAAGAGGAAGAGCCTATTTCACACTAGATGCAAGTGCAAGGATAAGTGTTGTGATGTGATTATTGATAGTGGAAGTACTGATAATCTAGTATAAGAAGAAATGGTCACAAAGTTGAAGCTGAAAAGGGAAAAACACCCGCATCCATACAAAATTTCCTGGGTGCAAGATGACGACAAGGTACTAGTCAATGAGCAATGAATAGTGAATTTCAAGATTGGAAGTTACCGAGATGAGGTACTTTGTGATATCATCCCCATGGATGCATATCATTTGTTATTGGGAAGGCCTTGGCAGTTTGACTGGAGTGCCATACATGATGGTCATGCTAACACTTATTCTTTGACAAAGGATGGATTCGGGCACAAGCTTAAGCCATTGAAGAAAACATGAAAAAAGATATGTAGTAATGCCAGAATATGTTTAGTTGATAGAAGAAATTTCTTAGAAGGTATGAGACATGAGCATATGTGTTTTTCCCTAATTCCAAAAATGGGTAAAGAAGAAGTAGAAGATGTACTTGTAGAAGTTGTAGAATTTTTGGAGGAGTTTCAGGATATTGTTTTTGATAATGTACTTGATGGATTACCACCAGTAAGAAATATTAGTCATCAGATGGACTTGATTCCAGAGGTCAGTTTTCCAAACAAGGAAGCCCATAGGATGACTCCAATAGAGAGCAAGGAATTGAACATACAAGTGCATGAGTTATTATAGAATGGATTGATCCGAGAGAGCTTAAGCCCATGTGTTGTACCAATGGTATTATCATCAGTGAAAAATGGAGAATGAAGGATGTGTATAGATTATCGGGCATCAAGTACAAATTTCCCTTGCCAAGAATGAATGATATTATGGATTTTTGAGTGGAGCTGAGTATTTCACAAAGATCGATCTAAAGAGTGGATATCACCAAATCAAGATCAGAGGAGATAAATGGAATACAACCTTCAAGGAAAATGACGGCTTGTATGAGTGGTTAGTAGTACCTTTTAGGCTAACCAATGCATCGAGCACATTCATGCAGCTAATGAATGAAGTACTGAAAGAATTTTAGGGTAAGTTTGTTATTTTTTTGTTTGGATGATAATTTGATTTTCAGTAAGACATTGAAAGAACATATGATGCATATTTGTAAGGTGTTTGAGAGCTTAAGGGAAGATAATTTGTTGATTAATATGAAGAAGTGCAGTTTTGTGAAGAAGGAATTAGTGTATCTGGGATTTGTAGTCTCAACAAAAGGTCTAAAAATGGACCCAGAGAAGATGCAGGCTATCCTCAAATGGCCTACACCAAGGAGTGCTATTGAGGTAAGATCTTTTCATGGTTTGGCTAGCTTTCACAGAAAGTTTATTCAAAGTTTTAGTAGTATCTGTGGATCCTTGACTGAAACAATAAGATGGGATAGGAAAGAGTTTAAGTGGACTGTAGGGGAATATAAGAGTTTTGAATTGTTGAAAAGAAAATTTATAGAACAACATGTTTCAACACTTCCAAATTTTAACAAGGTGTTTCAAGTAGACTGTGATGCTAGTGGTAATGCTATTGGAGCAGTTTTGAGTCAGGAAGGTAAACCCATTGCTTATTTTAGTGAGAAGTTGAATGATGCCAAGAGAAAATATTTTGTTTATGATCATTAGTTCTATGCTATAGTTCAGGCATTGAGGAAATGGAGAAATTATCTTTTTCCAAAATAGTTTTTTTTTTAATTTACTGATCATCAAGCTTTGCAATATTTGAATAGTCAGGGAAAGTTGAATAAAAGGCATTTGAAATGGGTTGATTTTTTGTAGAGTTACACTTTTGTTTTGAAATACAAGAGTCAGAATTCTAATAGGGTTGCAGATGCCCTTAGCAGAAGACTAATTTTGCTGTCACCGAGATGCAGATTAAGGTTGTTGGGTTTAAGGAATTCAAGATTTTGTATCTCAAAGATCCAGATTTTGGCGAAGCTTGGAAATCTTGTAGCGAACCAGTTTCTCTGGATAGAACCAAATGGTTGGATTTTATAATCCAGGATGATATGTTGTTCAGAGTTAGTCAGTTGTTCATTCCAAAGAGTTCCATGAGGGAAAATCTAATCATAGAAAAACATAGTAGAGGACTGGTTGGATATTTTAGAGTGAGATAAAACCATTTATCTGGTTAGTGAGAATTATTATTGGCCACAATGCAGCAATATGTTAAGAAATTTGTACAAGGTTGTGGAGTATGTCAGATGGAAAAATGAGTGAAGCAGAATATAGGGTTATATCAACCATTAACTGTACCATAGAAGCCATGGGAGGATATTAGTATGGAATTTTTTCTTGGCTTACCAAGAACTCAGAGAGGGCATGATTTCATCTTTGCAGTGGTGGACATGTTTTAAAAAATAGCACATTTCATTCCTTGCAAGAAGACTAATGATGTTGTTCATGTAGCAGAATTGTTTTTCAGAGAGGTGGTAAGACTACATGGCTTACCAAAGAGCATAGTTTCAGATCGAGACACCAAGTTTGTTGGTTAATTTTGGAGAGCCTTTTGGAAAAAAATTGAAGACATATTTGAAGTTTAGCTCAGCACACCATCCACAGATTGACAGGGGTTATTTTGTGTAGAGTTGCTATTTCTGGAAACATACTATTTTTAGTAAGTTTTTTTTTTGAGCTCCTAATGTTCTATTTTCTTCCCTGGAGGTTCAATTTGATTATATCAGCTTGACAGTAAATTTTCAGTGCCAGATCCAGTCTAGTTTTGTAGATGTTGAATATTTTTGGTATTGGTAGCAGTGTATAGAAACTTTGAACTCAGTTTTTAAGCCTTTAGAGGCTCTGAATGGGGTCAAAACCTTGGCTGACTGGAGCTTGCGCATGTCAAGAATTGTAGAGAACTTCATGGCATTTCCAAAATAGGGCTACAACATCCCATCGGGTCAATAGGTGATGAGTTATGGTCTCCGAAAGTTGCGCTGCCTGAACTTGAAAATGTTAAAGTTTCTTCAAAATTTCTTTTTGGGTTCCAAAGTTTTTTGGGCCTATTCTAAGGTAATAAAAATGAATAATAATATCTTAGGGATGATCGGCCTCAAACTTTAGGGTTTAATTTCTAGAATCTTCTTGGGCGGTTTAACTTGCCTATATATCAAAGGCCCATAGGGTTGTCTAGGGTAGTTTCGGGTTATGCATCTGGTGGCTCTGGCTTGCAAGTTATTGTAATAAAATGCCCATGTGGCTATGCATGTTATATTTATGAATGTGCATGTTATACTTCAGAATATTTTAATTTTATTTCATGGTGGATAATAGAAAGCCCATTTCATATCTTTGCAAATCTTTTTATTCTTGATTTTGTTGTGTGTTTGTGTTAATAAGGGGAGCACCCTTCATCAAGTTATCTATTTATCAAGATAAAAAATTATAATAGAAAATTATTCACAATAAAGGGATGGGTTGTATGAATAAACACCCTTAAAATATAGGTAGGATAAATTATAAAATAAGGATGAAAAATTAAAGCATGTTAAGTATCTAAAATAATCGCAAATGAGATGCTCTTTATTATTAAACCTTCTCAAGAAAGATTTAGGGACAAATTCATGTATAGTCTCATAACTATGAAGATCTCTCTCCTCTTTAGGAGTGTCTTTTGAGGCAAGTTGAGCACCATATAGGGAGATGACCAGATCTAAGTTTTTAACTTTTTCTTAATTATGTAACCTAGTAGCACCATACCCATGGGAGGAAACAAATGATAGCCAAGAATGCTTAAACAATCCTTCGTTAAAATATTATCTCTAGGACATAGATAATGTGAACAATAGGAATAAGAGCCTCTATAACATTTGGAAGAATGGTTTTAACCACATGTATACCCTTGAGAAGAAGATGGATTAGGAGTTACTTTCTCTACAATTCATGGAGAAATACATGAGTGCTTAAAAGTGTCTTAGAAATGTTTCACTTTAAGTGAAATTATATGATCTTGTTTGTTCACTTGGATAAGAACATTAGAATAAATTATTGAATCATTGTATAGAGAAATATGTCTATCTTTATTCTAGACACTTAATTTTTACCCTTTTAAGTCTTAATTATTTATTAAATCAAATAAATATATCCTCAGTCAAGCGGGCAAGATTCAGCTGGTCAAGTCCACCCTTCAAAATCTCCCTACTTATGCTCTTAGCCTCTTCTCTATTCCGGCTAAAGTTGCTAATGCATTGGAAAAAATTCAAAGGAGATTTCTTTGGTTTGGGGCTGAGGATCATCAATGTCTTCCTTTGATTGCTTGGGATAAAGTCTGTTTACCCAAAAATGTAGGGGGGTTGGGGATTAGGAGGATTAGGCCTTTCAACAAGGTGCTTCTCACAAAGAAGATTTGGAGGATTTTCCATGGTAAAGGGGAATAGCGAGATTTCATTGAGGACAAATATCTCTTGAGTGCTTCTTTGATTTCTTTTTTCAAAAATGATGATACCCTGAAAGGCTCCTGCATCTAGAATGACATCATCAATGCCAAAGACCTAGCTAAGTCAAAAGAGAAGTGGAAAATTGGCAACATGCACAATATAAGCTTTTGGCATGATAATTGGATTCTGTCAGGACCCATGGAAGATATGGAATGTTTCAACTCTTGGAAGGAGGAATGTATTTATGTTTCGGGGACAGACTGCGTGACTATAGATTGGGCAACTCTTGGGTGGATCTGTCCTCTGTCTCCCAGGAGCTGTCGCTGTTACTCACCGCTCTCAATGCCACCTCCCTCTCTCAGAATTAGGATGCTTTGATTTGGGAAGCTTCCCCAAGTGGTTCTTTCACTGTTGCTTCAGCCTACTCTATTCAGATGCATCTGGAGGTTTCCCCTCCTTGGGCGCAAGCTTGGCTTTCGGGCCTTATCCCTAAAATCAATATTTTTTACTGGCTTTTTCTTCAAAACCACATCCTTACTATTGATAACCTCATCAAGCAGGGAATTCCCATCCCCAATAGGTTTGTTTTGTGCCAGATCGAAGCTAAGACAGTGTACCACATATTTATTCACTGCTCTTATGTGCAGGCGGTATGGCATTTCTTCCTCTCTCTTTTTGTGCTGCAGTGGTGCTTCCCAACCACTATTATGGATCTCTTTGCCTAAGGGACCCTGCCCTTCAAAAATACTATTTTTCACAAATTATGGTCTTGGGTGCTTCCTCACCTCTGTTGGGGCATTTGGAAGGAACAAAATAACTGCATCTTCAGGGATTGTAGTGTTACTTCCAAAATTCTTTTTGTAAAAATTCACCATGCTCTCTTGGAAAACTTTGTTATTTGTGGGAATCCTAACCCTTTTGCAGGTGTTGATGATGCTGCTAATCTCTCTATTACCATTGATAAAATAAAGTTCTGTACCTGGCTTCAGCCTCCAGATGGTTGGGCTAAAGCCAACTTTGATGGCGTGACCAAAGGCAATACTGGGAAGGCGGGAAGTGGTGGCATTATTCGTAATAGCTATGGCCAGGGAATTTCTGCTGTTAGTTTTCCTCTGGGCACATTAACTAACCATTTTTCAAAAACAAGTGTCATGCTTCATGTGACCAAATTGGTTCATGACTTGGGAATTAGAAATTTATGGTTAGAAGGTGATTCCCAAAATATTATCAATTGTCTCAATTTGAAACACCCATCGTCGTAGACCATTTCCAACTTGATTGAGGAAACTCGATCACTCTTGAAGACCTTTGATAAGGTCCATTTATCCCACGTGTTTAGACAAGGTAACCAAGAAGCTGACTGGTTCTCCAACTGGGCAGTCAGAAATGAAAAGCAGACATGCTGGCTTTACGGTGGTGACCTCCCATGTGAAGCATTGGATTTAGTTTCTTATGACCAAATCCATGGAAATGAGGGCTTCATAAAGATCAATTATGATTGTTAGCACTTTGAATGCAAATGGATTTTCCATTATTGGAAAGTACGAGATAGGCTAGATTGGCAATCACATCATATCACACCCACACACTTATGGAGCTCTCAAATGCTTCATCAAAACTTGCTTCTCAAGACAAACAAACAGAAACATCTGGAATACTTCAGAGATTTCTGGTTTGAGCCTATGTGGTGCTTTCTATCCTACATTTCTTGAGATGAGTGGGGAAAGGCATAGGAGGGAACCTGCTAAAGACTTGGAAAAATGGAATTGACGCACCAAAATTTGGAAGTACCTTCAAAGCGGCGGTATTTCCACCTTCATTGAGAGGCTTCACGGTGGGAAGCCGACTGTGATGAATATGTTCATCAAGAATTGGGATGAGGTCAGAATAGAGATAAATGGAAAAATATTTATAGTGACCGAGGAGGTTATCTCGGTGGTCATGAGGATTCCTATTGTGGGAAATAAGTTCTACAGAGATAGGAAAATCTCAGACTCGGCTATAAGCGACTTTGTCAAAAATGATGAGAAAAAGAAAGGGCTTACCAAGGTCGACACACACTACCTTCTGGAAGGGCTGAAGAGACTATGGTGGTTCATGTAACGTGTCATCATCTACTACATAACGCTGGATACTAGGTTTGATAGAATCCGCACCTATCACTTTGTCCTATTGAACCATTTTTGCCATGATGTGAAGGTGTCCATTCCCTTTTACATGTATGCTTAATTCAAGTAATGATAATATAAATGGTTATAGAGAGAAGGCCATAGCTAACCCTGCCCTGCACGAGGGCCTTTTGTTATTAATCTATGAATACTTTAAGGTGCAAACCCTAGGAAAGGAGGTGGTTAAAAAAGATGAGGCGAAGGTCTCTGGCTTGGATTACATCCTCTCAGAGATAGAATACAGCGAGGGTCTGCATTTTGATGATGAAAATGAGTATGAAATGGAAAAAAAACTCAGGGTTCGTCCTCTAAAAATTGTAGAGTGAGTTTGAAAAGCACCAAAAAAGAGAAACTGGTTACCCCCAAAAATAGAGCACCATGATTATCTCTTCTGAGGAGTACATTGAAGAGGATATGGATACAGAGGAGGAGGAAGGCATTAATAGCGGCAAATCCGCACAGAGGAATAATTCTACCATGGGTAAAAATAACAAGGACAAGAAGAGGGATTTGAAAGAGGAACAAAAAACCCCTGCGGACAACACCCGTAGTGTTTCCCCTATTTTGGTTCAACATCTAAAGAGGAAGCTCCAGGATGACTACCAAGATATTAATCAGACTCCCCACTCCCCTCAACCCTCTCAACCGCACGATACAGAGAAGGATGACAGGCAAGATAATAAATTCTGTTGCTACATGGCTGAACAGGGGAAGATTATTGGGTGGCGCAATTTCAATGTGAAAACAAAAAAGATGGATATTAATAGAGAAATCATAAACCCTAAGGTTATCGAGAGGGAGGGAGGCCAAATCAAGCTGGATGAGCTCATTGAACCTTATTTAGTGATGCTCAACGATAATGCCAAGGAGTTTGAAATGGACCTGCTTAATAACTCCCGTAACAACATGGTTCATAATTACAGAACCATCAAATGGTTATTCTATGAGGTGGAGGACCTCAAAAAAGGGCCAACAACACTGATAAGGATAATAGGGAGAAGACCATAGAGGATCCAAAGATTAATAACAGAGTGAAAAAGTTGGAAGAGAACATGACTAGGGTCGAATCTACCCTTAAGAATATTGTCGAGCAGAGCTATAATAATCTAAAGGCCTCTAAAGAGCACACTAACATTATCATTGAGAAGTCGAAGGCTAAATTAGAGGGGCTGGAAGTGGACAATACAGAAGTGGAGACTGATCAAAATATTGAACAGGGTCCCGGTCAGCACACCAGGGCCAGAACCAAGAAGATCAAGGACAAGGACATGGCACTGGATTTTCAAAAGATCAAGGAGTCGGTGGCCAACATGGAAATGCTCGAAGCCAAGGTGGCTACTCTAATGGTGGATTTGTCATGAGGGTCCTTGGTTTTTTCTGCTGACCCTATTCTTTTTGCTTTCATACAAGCTATTTTTTTCCTCTGGCCTTTTCCTGACCTATTTTTTCTTTTATGTTTTGCTTCATTTTAAACTGTGCTTCATGATACTACTTTCATGTTTTGGGTTTCAGAAACCTGTAAAACCTGTTTTACTTAATCAAAAACTTTATTCTTATTTGTATTTAAGTCCTAATTTTTAAAAAAAATTCTAATTCCCTTCTCCACCAATCTCGTGACCATCATTAATATTTAAGTTAAATGATCACTTCTACTTCCTACACTCAATCTCTTAACTACTTAGCCAACTTAATATTAGCCATCCATTTAGCTTAACTCAATCATTGATATCTATACTTCAAACCTACAAATCTCTCTATCCCTACCCATTTTTTAAGGGATCGCTAAATTTACTTACCATTATGTTGTCATATGAGCAATAATATTTCCAACATTACTAGTGCATCAAAGATTCATTTTGTTTAGTAATATTTCATTATTTTGTTTTATTCATTTTAAGTTGTTAGTTCATGGCAGCTAGTATCTAACTAGTTATTAATAATTGACTTTTTAACAAATGAGATTCAAGATATTTTTCTATATTTCAAAAAAATTCATATTAGTTAAAGTAAAGTTACAATTTTTTTAACAAAACATATTTACAAAATCAATTTTATGTTATTTCATTGGCTTTTTTTTGGGGAAATTAAGTTGCTTACCTAATGTTTAAGATGTAATATTTTAGCAATGTTTTTAAACAAAGGCAATGTTTTTAACCAAAGGGATTTTTTGGAATCATTACTATTAAAGCCCCTCAAATTTATAATAAACAATATGCTAATTTTTAAAAATTAAAATTAAAATATTTAGGTCATACATTTTAATGATAATTTTCTTAAATTTATTTTAAAAATAAAAATATATCTATATTTGATTTTTTAAATATTTTAAATTAGTATAATATTTTTTAATTATAGATTGTAAATCTATTATGAAAAAAACATCAACTTGAATTGTGGAAAATTATATAATAAATGTAAAACAATTATAAAATAATTAAATACAATAATATTATATTTATTATAAAATAATATTATTGTATTCTTTCAAGTAATTTTTTAATTTTGTGGAAGTTGAAAGTTCTCAATTCTACAATTTTGTGAAATAATAGATTCTCATATAGATTTAAAGCTTTACAAAACTTTAAGTTCCTTACACAACCTATCAACATTTTCAGAGGAACTTAGCTGCTTTGTCGCCTTGTTTTAATTAGTCTAAGGTCATGGTAGATGTAGGTTTTGTGATTTGAATAGTTTATTTGAAATCATTATTTATTAATCTACATTTTAATGATGAAATTTTAAGTATTTTATCATATCTTGAAAATGACTTGGATTTTTTACTCAATATATCATTGTACTTAATAATATATTATTTTATAATACTTTTATAAATCTAATATAAATGATTACTCCTTCTAAGAATGTTTCTAATTGTTAAAATATAATATTATATATCTAATATTGTTAAATTTCAAGCAATCGATTTATTAACTTATTTAATTGTAATAATTAATTCAAGATATAGTTTCCTTTGGAAGAACAAAATGAATGAGGTAAAGAAAATACCTCTAGTTTCACTGGATAACATGTCATTGGAAAAATCCAAAGGGGGACTAGGGCTATATGATATTTCTAAGCGTAACTTAGCCTTTGGAGGAAAGCTTATCTGGCAGATGTTTTCAAAGCCAGACTCAAAATGGTTTTCCTTGATAAGAGAAAAGTATCTATATAGTCAAGATCCAGCTAGAATATCCATAGTATTAAATAGTATTAAATCCTACAGAAGGATCTACCACGTGGAACTTCATGATTTGATGTAGAAAAGTGATTCATGGGAAGTAAATAGAAGAAATCAAGTAAAATTCCTGGGAGGATTTATGGAATGACCATCCTCCGTTGAGAGATTACCAAGAGCTTCATTTAGCTATTCCGATCTTAACACAGAGGTGGGGACCAAGACTAATAGATTATGATAGTTTAGTTGAAGCCACATCATGAAGAGTAAACAGGAAGGAATTTTCATGCATGCAAATATCTCAAGATCAAAAGGATCTTTTGTTCTAGGTATTACAAAATATAGTAGTCTTTTTATCAGGGAAAGTTGATCACATAATATGGGCCCCACATTTTCATCTTGCGATAGAAAAATCATAAAATGTTGGCAGGGTATAAAACTGCCTTTTAATGGTTGTCTGATGCAACCTAATAAGCCAAAGCTAGATAGGAAAGCTATTAAATGGATACCACCATTGGAAGGTTTATGTAAATGAAATTTGTATGGCGCTTCTACAGAAAACCCAGGCTCCTCGGGAGCAGGTGTCTACATAAGAGACGCAAGGGGAGTTCTAAAGGCAACACGTTCAATACCTTTGCCTTCAAGAACAAACAATATGGCAAAATCGTTGGCTCTCCTTTATTGACTACTTTTAGCAAGACAACTTCAAATCAAAGAGCTCCATATTGAAGGTGATTCTTTGATAGTGGTAAAGGCAGGCAAAGAAAGAACATGCTTTAATTGGCATATGAAATATGTTCTACATAATGTTTAGAAGCTTTAGGATGAATTCAAAGAATATTGCATTTCACAAACGTATAGTGAGGGTAATGCTCTTGCAGATTATTTATCTAATTTGGTTGTGATAAGAAGGAAATATTTCTTATGGAAAATGATAATAGTCTATAAGATTTTCCAATTCTAAGGGAATGCATTCTATAGCTTACCTGGAAGATAAAAGTATTTAAGTACCAACATTTCTCACATGGTAAATTAATCAAAGTGACTTTCAATAATGATTAATAAAGTTCAATATCATTTTATTTTTGCCTATTCGAATTTGGAAAGGAGTTAATAAGGACATCTTGCTGTTAATTGAAAAGGGAAATATTGTCCTATCCATGTACATGTTGGAGAACATTTAAAGGATTTGCCAAAGTTCGTATTTGAAATATGATTCATGAATAGTCATTTCATTCGAAATGCATTGGTAATGGGAGATGTAATCATCAAATCCCCATGTAAGATCAGAGTTGGGAAAGGACACTCAAGAAAGAGAAGGAAAATATTTTTTATTTGCTAACTTTTTTTGAAATTTTTGCACTTGATTGCTCATACTTTACCACATAATCACCTCAGTAACATCCGGCCATGGCTTTGGTAGATATACCTGATTAAAAATGCCATTAGTAGTTTTCCTTGCCTTTTCATGGTCTCCGTGAAGGAAAAAAGAGTCCACCGCTTCAAAAGCTGATTTCTTCTCTCTATAAAATTTAGAACCCTCATTCGGCATATTAGAGACAAGCACAACTAGGTCCTCATTAATCACAAAATCCATCTCATAATCCTAAAGAACACCATCCTTGGAACCCTCAACAAATAGCTTGGTGATAAAGGGATCAAAAGCATGCAACTTCTCAATATAAGACATTAAACCATTAGCAAAAATGACACTCCAAATAGCGTGAATATGTTTCCACCTTTCATACACAATGGACTCCATTCTATTTTTGTGTCCACCCTTTGACACACCAAAAAATCTTTGAATCAGGCATGCAAGAAAAAATAAATGCCAAATGAAACTCATTCGCTGAGTAATTGAAGGACCCAATTTGTCACCGATCCTTCACACATATGGGGGCAATAAACCCAAGTGACGAATTAAATGGCCACCCATTTGCATCATTACACAAGAGCCAACTCAAATCTATTGCGATATGATCCGTAGATTTTCAATGTAAATCATAATGTGAATTAACACCCTTATTATCTATGTTATTCACCACTTAGTTCCCCTAACGATACTCATGAGATATGTGGAAATGTTGGAACCCATTGAACCTATTCCATCCAAACTTTCCAAAGGGAGTAATTTGTAACATTAAATCTTAGACTGTCCTTCTTGTAAGCTTCCATCCTAGATCACTTCAAGGTTTTAAGATTCCCATGAAGGAACTAGTCTCTGATACCAATTGATGGTAATAAGGCAACATACACCAAAGAGGGCGGGGGAGGGGGGGTGGTGAATTAGCTGTCACACAAACTTGAAAACTTAAACCTTAGACCACAAATCTGATAAACAAACATGTAAGCCCATATCAACAACAAATTAGGAACATATAACACCAATATTTTTGTGGGAAACCCGGTTAAGGGAAAAATATGATGGGGATGAACCCACGAGATATGCTCTGTTAAAATTATTTATACCCTGTTACCTGTATTACATTGCGAATGCATATGCATTCAAAAACACTTCCTAGAGCTCACTGTTCAAATACAAAAGGGCTTACTGCCCAGGGAAGGATCACTTCCTTACATCAATTTAGATTACAACCATCTACATATCATGAACTGGATAATACCATCTTCAACATGCCTGGATCAGTTCCATTGGAGCACAAAAACAACTTCCTTTTTCACACTTATTCTCTACCTTCACAAGATGTATACATTCAACACATTCACTTATCCATGACCACACATGATTCACACATGAATATAATTAAATTTATACATATCATCAACCTTGGAAACATCAACAAGGTTGGCCAAACACTCATCACCAAATTACAAAATATAGTCAAGTTATCAATTAGAATAATAAATGTGGACCAATGATGACATTGCTTGGATGTAAATATCTATCCTCGGACGTGGAACACTTCTATAAATTGTGCCTCGAACATCTGCAACATGCTATACCATCAGGTCAACCAAGAAAATGAAGAATAATAGCACACCAACTAAAAATCACTAATTGCAAGCACAATACTCAATGTGAACCAGAAATGTAATAGGAACATGATCTAGAAATATCCAAAAGCATCACGAATTACCACAACAATACCTGCATCAACAAAAATTATGAAATCGTCATCATCATTATATTGCCACTCAAGAATACTAACAACAACGACTATCAACCTTGAAAAATAGCTAGCGGGCCTCCTAATCATGAGCCAATTGAGTTGAGGAAACATCTCAATGTCCCAAACACAATACCAGATCTGCAAAGAAAGATATTTCAATGCAGAGTAATGGAGATCAAAATATTGTCACTTTTTCACCTCTAAAGAACTCTAAAAAATTAGTCACAACACAAATACCCATAGCTTACTCAAATCTTCAAGATGACCTCTTAAAATTGAAAAAAATAAACTACAGCGAATCCAAAACATACTTCGAAATCCACAAACTCTAATGTTGTATATCTTGAAATAATGTATGGAAAGTAATGACTAAGAGGGGAGGGTTGAATCAATACTTATAAATTTTTTAACTTAATACACTAACTGATTAACTATAAACTTGTTGTTTTATGTTTACTGACTCCATTGCATTGATTTGAAAGTAATGTAAAGTATGTAATTTATAAAAAATTAAAACCATAAAAAGTAAATTCATAACATAGTGATTAGGTTATGCAAAAATCCTCAGCTAGAGGGAAAACCTACGGTGGGGATGACACTCACAAATTTCACTAAAACTGCAGTATGAAAGGTTTCTCGGTTAGAGATACAAAGGTTTGCTGCTTCTGAGAACTTATTCAGTTAAGAGTATACAAGACTTATTAGGTGTACTTGATTATCTAGGATTTTAAAATCTCTACACTTAGATATGTACCTGGTTAAAGAGTTTACAATAACAAGATCTGTTAGGATCTACCTAGTGTTGGGACTTAACCTTCAGAATATAATAGTACTTAAACTATGAAATGTCTATTATACTTTGCATCAAATACAAATGTTGATTCAAACTCTATGTGCTCTGATATATGTTACTTGAAATCTAATCTATGTAACACTTCATTGTTCTTCTTTCTTGTAGCTAAATCTGCTCGGTAATGTTCTTCTCTGTTATGTTCTCCTCAATAACTCAATAACAACATTAACTCCATTAAGGGTGCAAGCACAAAGTTGAGTGCCGATTCTGAGGAAGTCCGCGGCCAAAAAAAATTGGCAAATAGAAACAGGCACCCATGTTTTAAGAAACGGGTACCCGTTATGGTTCGGGTGCCCGAGCCGTAAATGTAAAATGGGCGCTTGTTTCAAAAATGGGCACCCGTTTTGGTTCGGGTGCCTGTGCCAAAATGGGAACCCATTTTTTAAAAAATGGGTGCCTGTTTTGTAAAACTATTTAAAATTTATTTTAAACCATTTTTCAAGTCATTTTCACAACTTGCAAAACGTGATTACGTTTTGCTTTGGATGGCTGCCCATTTTTGAGAGCTACCACCAACCCCCTACTGTCGTTTTTCTGACTACAGGTACATATTTTTGTTTTTTATTAAAAATATTTTTTATTGTTGTTTTTAATTAGTTTAATGTTTAAAGTTTTTTTTAAATAGGATTAAAATAAATTGTTATATTTAGTTTTAAATTTTAATTTGTAAATTATTTTAGAAAACTAAATAGAAAAATTATTTAATCCTAGGTAGAAAACTAAA
>MU226925.1:3923973-3973211 GCA_018584345.1 Thuja plicata | reverse complement strand
GAATTTCACTTTCAATTGGAGTTTGACTATCAGTTCCTTTATCATTATGATTAACATTACTGATTTGGGGTGTTTGATGTGAAATAAAATTAGTTACTCTATTTTTAGGAAGAAAATCTAAATTATTCAAAGAGCAACCTGCTAATTCAAAAATATCAAGTTCTTTATCACAATAAGTTTCATTTGGCTGTGAAGACATACCTGTATCCAACACTTGATTAGAAAATCCACCTGAATTTTCTCCTATTGCATTTTCTTCTTCAACCTCTGCATCCATCATGGTGTCCTCATTGTTCTCATCTTCTGAACCGATTGTTGAACTCGATGCTCCAAAATTATCCATGTTTTAAATTCTTGCTCTTCTTTCTCATTGTCGTTTTGCTTCTTTCTCTCTATTTGATGCAATCTCATCAGCTGTCAGAACCTTTCTTTGCCTCTTTCTATGTTTTTTTGATCCCATGTTTGCACCAAAATTTGAATTCAAATGAATCCCTTCTTGTCAGATCCAAAATAAGACAAGAAAAGAGAATGTTCTTTCAAAATATTCTTTCTGCAACATGGATATGTCATACAAATGATTGAATAATCATCAATCATTGAGAGCAGGCCCACAAAACTATTTTTTGTCTCCAACAGATCTTTCAGAAATGGGCACCCATTATTTAAATAAAACGGGTGCCTGTTTCAGTTTCAACGGTCCAAAACAAAACGGGCACCCATTTTTTGAATTTTAAATAACGGGTGCCCATTTCTAAAAACTAGGAGTGGGGAATGTACCTCCGCCTTGGTTTTTGTTTTGGGACAGGCTTGTTCCCACCAAGCTTGTTCTTGGTCTTGCAAAAAAATGACTAAGACATTTAAAAATAAAATTTGCGCCTTGTCATGATTTTTCAGAGGTCTTCCCGAATGAAATTTTAGACGAAACGAAAACCCATTTAATTTCATATTGTACAGATTATAAAAATATAATTTTTATAATGATATGACAAATTTTAGTATTTTCCAATAATTATTACGCCAAATTGGTACCTAAAGTTGAAATAGTAAGGTTAACTAAAATTGTAATAACTTTTTTGATTTTAGGTTTTTGAAAAAATGAATTATATGTGACCAATCTACATAGAATTTAATTCAAGATTAAAGAAAGAAAATCTAAAAAAGTGAAATTTTCATCCAATTATGGTGGTCGTACACCAGAGGTTTTGTAAATGTACTTTATACTCAATTAAAAATGAATAAAAAAACAAATATTCAATTAAAAAAAAGAAAAAATATTCTGACCAATCTTTGATGTGTTAGCTACCTTTCCCTAGAAGGATTTACAAAAATTCATTTATTTACTTCAAAATAGGGTGGCCGTACACGTGTGTGGTATGGTCCTTAAACAGATATTTTGAAAAAGGGGTTTTTAAACATGCCTACTAAAATATATTTTTTACCATGTGGGTATTAAAAAAAATTACATATTTGAAAACTAGACTCCAAGCACTACATTTTCTATTAGTGGGTTTTTCTGAGATTCAATCTCTAAGTGCCTCAAATTTTGACATCAATTGACTGAAAATTTGAAAAACAAGAAAAACACTTCCACTTTTTGCCCAAAAAGTGGACTCAACTTCTTGCTGGCACCCTTAACAAAATTCACAACGACATTAACTCATTAATTCATCCTTAATAAATATAAAGTTTTAACCTCTTAATCCTATGAGTTAGTTGGCAAATGATTATCATGAACCGTTTGATCTTCTTTCTCCTTCGGTGACCGTGTCACTTTTACCTCGGTATTTGGTGTTTTTCTTGTTAATACAAAACTCTCATTAACCGTTTGATCTATGCCTTAGATCTTTATCCTGAATTTTATCAATCATTAATCATGTAACTAATTGTTATTAATACTTGTAGCAATGTAATTAATGTAGTAACAATGAATTAAATGCGTCCTTATAGATTTTTGAATTAACTATCTGACTCAGTTGTGTGGTCTCTCAGTGCTTGGTAACTAGTAACTCGGTGTAGTATATCCACTCGGTAACAAAATATGCTTAGTATACTTTGTTGTCAATTATTTGCTTCACCGACTGCATAATTCTTTATGTCTTGACCAACTACCTCGGTGTGTATTACTGACTAGTCCTTTATAAGACTTTCTCCATTCACTGACTATTTTTCCATTCACTGTGACTTTGACAAAACTAATGAGAACAAAAAAAACTTACAGAGGTAACAATCTCCCCGTTTGACATTAGTTGGACATTTTTGACAAAAATATTTTAAAGTCATCAAAATGTATAACTCGCCCTTGGTAGTTACCCCCTATATATATATATATATATCCCTTTTTTGACAAAAACTAATACAACTATAGTCTAATTGTCAAAAAGATATTTATACCTTTGTTGAATACTTGAAAATACAATATCCCAAGTGTCTTGGAGAGTCTATAAGACCACAATCTTCTTGGATATATATGTTGCAATGCTAATTAGACCGTCTAGTGCAATTACTGCTGGAAAATTGACTAGCTCTTTGGCCTGCTTCAGTTGGTTCTTCATTGATTGGATGTGGAGTACGAGAAATGCTTGAAGTTCAAGAAATTCCAATTGGATCTTATTCTCTTCCTTCTTCAATGAAGCTTGAATTGCCAATATTTCTTGTACATTGGCATAAAATGTCTGGAATAATCCAGTCTTAGTTGGTATAACCTTTAGATGTTCTATCAACTCTTTCTTAACTTCAGTTTCCTTCTTTCTGATATCCTGGGTACAATGTGAAAGAATACAAGATTTTTGAAATAATAAAATAATAGAAGTTAGATAATTTTCAATTTCTTCACATGACTCGGATAGAGTTATCTTATCCACTTCACTTGCTTGAAGTAGTCCTTCCATCAGTTTCTGTTTCATTTTGTCTTGGTGAATCTTCATCATGTATTCTGTCATATCCTTATTTGGTCCTTTAATCTTCTTGATCAATTCACCAACTTGATTAAGTAGATTCTCTGTTGTATCAATTTTGGCCTCAAGAACAATTGCAGAAAATATTTCCTTACCATCTTCAAGTATGGTAGCCTTGTTCCTCTTTGCAATTAGTTTAATTTGAGTTGTCTTTAGAGATACTAACTCTAAATATTTTTCTTACTCTTTATGCTTCAAAGTGTTAGGATTGAATTGGGGAATAATTATTTGCTGCTCTAAGTCAATTGGATTCCTCTTCTTTGACTTCTTCTTACCTTCCAACATACTTTCACTAGTAGAAAGTTTTAAATGTGATGCCTTGCCTGCATTGGGTGACTCGCTATGAGTTCCAATAATGCTCTCTCCAATCTTTTCTTAAGCCTTATGTTCCTCATGTGTCTTTTCCTCTTTCTGCTCATCTGCTTTCTTCTTAAGATTTGATTCATGTGGCTTTTATTTCTATGTATCATGAACATTTGTTGTGTCTATAGGGGAAATGTTCTATTGCTGACCCCTGGTGTCGGTTGGTGGTACCAACTCGGTTGTCTTTCTTTTCTCAGTCTCGGTGGTTTGGGTTCCTTCTACATTTTCTTTCTCTTTCTCTATCTGAGTGTCCTTGGATGCTTCTTGTGCAGTGCCAGTTGTAGTATCTGAATTTTTAGTGTAACTGAGAACTTGTGTAAATATCGGTTCATGACTCTGTAGTGGATCTAAATCAATAACCATACACTTGATGTCCTAAAATTGAGTGTCTACAATATTCTAATCTTTCTGTAAATCTTTCGTTGGTTCAAATTCTTCTGTTATATCTTTAATAAGTATCTCTCCTTTGTCTACAGTTAGATAAATTGGCTCTCTATCAGTAGTGGTTTCTTTTACTTGATTACTCATGCTTCCTTTTTGACTTGCCTCTGCCTCTCCATACTTAGTGCTATCTAAGTTGTATTTCATTCTCCATTTTATTTCTGTCCCCTTTTCTATAGATTCCATATCTCCATTAATTATCCTGAGGGCTCTTCCGTTGACAATAAATTCTTTAGAATATATCTTCAATGTTTCTTTGATTTCTAATGGTGCTAGGTCAGGAATAGTGTGCACTAATGACCTTCCTCTCATTTTCTTTTCAACATTCATAGCATACTTCCATCTAGAAACAATTTTATCATACAATTCCTGTGGAATGTGATTACCAAGTTCAATTGGTGCAACTCTGTAGTTTAGTAGTGTTGCTACCACATCATCTTCAATTTTATTCTTGTCTTCCTCATTTATTTTCTCATACTTAGTCTTCTTGAATCTTGCAAATCCTCTAGATTTCTTTAATGATTCAAGAAATTCATCTAGTCTTTGGTATATTAGAAAAACTTGCTACAGGTAAAAAATTATCTGCCTTATCAAATTCTGTGTCACTTCTCTTTCTAAGATTTAGTGTTCTTCTGGTGTGTACAACTTTCCTTCCTCCTCTAGTTCTTGCATATGTTCTACCTTTTGGTTGAACTATCTTGATTGTAGCATTCTCTTTTTCTTGTACAGAGGATCTGGTGTTTCTTTTTGTTCCAATATTACTCGGTGAGGGTACTATTGATAGTTTCTTTTCAACTACAATAATAGCTTTGGAATTACAAGTTTTATCTTCTCCTAGAGTCTTTGAAAAATCATCAATCATCTTCTCCGTTTTCCTTATTGCCTTAGGTATGAAAATATTTTTCTTTCTTTTCTCTTTTACTTCCTCTTAAGTGCCATATCTCAGAGCTTTAGGATCAATGGGCTATGCTAGTAGAGATTTTATTTGATTTGAGGCTTCATTAATGTTTATCTAATATCCCATAGGTTCTATCCATTCTTCTCTCGGTTCATCTGCCTTTGCTAGACATTCATCAGTGTCAACTTCAAAACAAATATTTTCTTGAAATTTTGTAATCAATTGTGGTGGCATTCTATACCTCTTGTGCATTTGAAAATTTGTAAAATAATCAGCCATTATGGTGTCAAAGTTGTCACCTAAACTTTGTATGTACTCATTGATATGATATATGATAGGTCTTTCTGTATTCCATACTATATCACTAATCAAAGGGAAAGAGTTTTGAAAATAGAAGACTATACATACTAATATTAAACTAAAAATTAGATTATTGGCCTTTTCCTTTTAGATACGATTCATGTTGTTGTCTAGTTGCGTCAATAAAATCTCACAAACATCAATTTTTGAGTCCCTTCTTCGCAATTTTGTATGCTAAGTCCACATCACTACAAGGTATGTTGTCCACTTTGGATGATTGAAATACTCGGTATGATAGAATTTCACATACATACCTTATCTCGTGGTCTTCAACAATAGATATCTGCATGCCTCTACCATCCTGAAGTGCCTTTGTAAACTCAGTAATTTTACCTCTTTCAATTTGTTTGAGGGCCTTGGTCTATAACCAATAAGTAATCATGTAATGAACTGTAGAACATCTTTGTAATTTTGATTGGCTCATCTATCCACATGGTCTTCATGTGTACTCAACTAAGTACCATTCTCACCCATTTGATTTTGAATACCCTTGGTAGGCTCATTATGTGGGTCAGATGCTTCACTTCCAGGTGAGTGTGCTCACCCTTCAATGTTTTTTTTACACACAATTTACTAAATGATGCATCCATTTCTTCCTTACAAAGATCTTCAATCATGCAATGTATAAAAGTACACACATCATCATTCAAAATTACTTGTGGAGGGATTGATGATAACGCTCTTGTAAAAACTTTTTCTAATGCTACTGATAGAGGCAACTTGTGCTTTGTAGTAACAAATTCTGTATCCTTAACTAGTGTGGATATCTACACTCACGGTGCCATCTCTTCTCAAGATTGGTTGAATATGAACTAGGGCAGGATCGACTAGATATTAATTCACAAATGTACCTTGGTAATATAAAGTATCCAAAAATTCTCTTAAAATACTCTTAAATGATTCAAAAATACCTTCTTGTATCGTTCAGTGGATGCCATAAATTATCGCCTACAACATGCTCAAATGCTCTCGTAAATGGTAATTTTAAATGAACTATAAACTTCCCTATTTATAGCTTTCCCTTGAGTATGGTTTCCAACGGTTATTAGGTTTTGAAACAAATGCTTTTCCAAGTCCATTGTGTCTTATTCACCGACTGTATAGTGACTTTGCTTAACCAAATAATACAAAATAACTACACACAATACTTCAAACTCACAACTTATCTAGATGCACCTTAATATGCTAATATGGATCTCAAATCTAATACTTCAAAACTGAAATAAGATTTTCAATAGGTTTTCACTCACTACATACCTCTCCAATTTTGGTGGAGCTTCGTGTAACCAACTCGATAGAGATGGTGCAATCTGTGCTTCCGGATGATGTCCCTTCATCCCGTCTCTTTTTCCTCCATGCCTTGTTCATTATTTCTTGGATTTCCTCAACTATAGTAGGAGCTTTTACTTTAGATTCATCTCTGGTCAGTGCATCACCTCGGTCTCTACAATTCCTTGCAAAGTATCCTACCTTATGACAATGAAAACATGCCATGCTAGGATTTCTCCAAGCTCTTATGTTGTTCCTTCTGTGCATCAACATGCAATTTGTGCAACAATGTCTCCATACCTTCCATAGGATAAACATGAAATTCTTGTATTATAGTCCCATGGTATAGAAATACCTTCTTGGTTGGTTTTAGCAATCTCTCGGTTAGGCTTCCAATTTTCATTCCTTTTCTTTATTCTTCATTCTTCAGATTTGTATCCAAACTTGTTACAATTCTTACAGTAGCCTATAAACTTAGGTTTCCTTGTATTCTTAAACATATTAGTTATGTATTGAAATGATTGATGTCCATACCTATTGAATCTAAAACAATAACTATCAAACTTAGGTATACTCGGTGATTTACCTTTCCTGCTCCTATAGACATTAGAAGTATGTCCAGGCTTCCCATAGTAATTGTGACTTTGCTTCTTTTGTCTTAGTGGGGATGCAATACTTTCATCTCTTTATGATTTTGATGATTCTCCTTTCTTGGTTGTGCTTTCCTCTTTGTATCCACTTACTGTTTTGTCATTTCTTTGTTTCTATTTCTTGAAATGTTGATCTAGAGAGTTTAGTGTTCTTCATTTCTTTTCAGTATTGCATTTGCATCTTTCTCAGCTTTCATTCTTTCAATTTCAGCTTTCAGTGCTTGATTCTCAAATTATTTTCTGGTGTTTTCTTGATTTTCACTTAGAAGTTGGTTGGCCATGTCATATTGAACTTGTTTCATCTCATGATCTCATTATCATTTTCCAGTAGCTTCATCTCAACTTGTCTTTTATCATCTTCTGCCATTTTCTTTTCATCTTTAGAAGCATTTTTCCTTCAATCAACTCAGTCATCCTTATCATGTTGGTTTCAAGATCTATCTTCATTAGGTCCAACTACTTGATAAGTGTATCATTCTTTTCTATTAATTATTTAATAGTTGTTTTAGATTCATCTATAACACCACCTTCAGATGTTGTTTCAAGTGTATCAAATTGTTCTTGTGTAACCTTCAGTTCATCATAAATTATAAATCTAACCCTAAGAGATCTTTCAAGTTTCTTGTTCAAATCAATGATTAACTCTCTTGCACCTCCCAATTTGGATTCAAGACCATCAATTATTTTTATATTGCCTAAAAATTTCCATGACTAGGATCTTTAACTCTTAGGTGGTCAAACCCTATAACTCAAGAGTAACAGGCATGATACCAATTATTGGAATAATGTATGGAAAGTAAGGATTGAGAGGTGAGGGGTGAATCGGTACTTATAAATTTTTTAACTTAATACATTAACTGATTAAGCATAAACTTGTTATTCTTTATTTACTGACTCCATTGCATTGAAATAAAAGTAATGTAAAGTATGTAATTCAAAACATTAAAACCATAACAAGTAGATTCATAACACAATGATTTGGTTACGTAGAAATCCTTGGTTAGAGGACAAAACTATGATGAGGATGACACCCACAACTTTCATTAAAATTGCAATATGAAAGGTTGTTCAGTTAGAGATACAAAGGTTTTCTACTTCTGATAGCTTACTCGGTTAAGAGTATACAAGACTTATTAGGTCTACTTGATTAGAGGATTTTACAATCTCTACACTTAGAGATGTACCTCGTTAAAGGATTTATAATAACAAGATCTGTTAAGATCTACCCAGTGTTGGGATTTAACCTTCACAATACAAATTTACTTAAACTAGGAAATGTCTGTTATACTTTGCATCATTTATACAAATGTTGATTCAGACTCTATGAGATTTGATATGTGTTACCTTAATTCTGATCTCTGTAGCACTTCACTGTTCTACTTTGTTGTAGCTAAATCTTCTCAGTATTGTTCTGCTATGTGTTGTTCTCCTCAATAACTCAATAACAGAATTAACTCCTTCATTAAAAATATTCACAACAACATTAACTCGTAAATTCATCGTTAATAAATATGAAATTTTAACCTCTTAATCATGTGAGTTAGTTGGAAAATGATTATCCTGAACTGTTCAATCTTCTTTCTCCCTTGGTAACCATGTCACTTTTACCTCGGTACTTGGTGTTTTTCTTGGAAATACAAAACTCCCATTAACCGTTTGATCTATGCCTTAGATCTTCATCCTAAATTATCTCGATCGTTGATTGTGTAACCAATTGTTAGTAATACTTGTAGCAATGTAATTAATGCAGTAAAAATGGATTAAATACATCCTTTTCACCTTTTCAATTAACTGTCTGAATCGGTTAGATATTCCTTCTGACTTGATTATGTGATCTCTCAGTGCTTGGTAACCAATAACTTGGTGTAGTATATCCACTCGGTAATAAAATATGCTCGGTATACTTAGTTCTCAATTCTTTGCTTCACCGACTGCATAATGCTTTATGTCTTAACTGGTTGCCTTGGTGTATATTAATGACTAGCCCTTTATAAGACTTTTTCCATTAACCGACTATTTTCTCCGTGAGCTGTGACTTTGACAAAACTAATGATAACAAAAATAACTTAGAGAGGTAACAATATCAAACAAATGAACTCATTGAACTTCATTGCAACATAGTCACAAACAAAAAAATGTGTTGACATTAATGAAAAAACATAAATGACAACACACCTCAATAAAATATTTGCATATTATTCCAACACCCTCTACAACAACCCATCTGGAATCTTGAAGGATCATAGTGGTTTTTTTAGGGCAACAATTTTTTTGTTCATAAAAAAAATGTTAGATGAATTCAATGCAAAGTTGTAAGGTAGCCTATATCTCATTTTGTTTTTTATGGGTGCAAAAAAACATTGCAATCATGTTCAATTGGGTGGGTTTACCCTAGGAAAGGTCCCATTTCACCTCTTGACATGCTGGAATGCTTAGCATCATACACTACCACTAATATCCATTGTGTGCTCTAAGTGCATAAAATTGTAAACTTTGATGGGATATTTCTTGAAAATCATGACACCTAAGAATGATCTTTCTAAACCTATAGGGTCATGTTAGGCCCCTCTATAATAACCCATCTAATATCTTGAAAACTTAGAGTGGTTTTTAGAGGGCAACAATTTATCTGTTTATGCAAAAATTGTCAAATGCATTCAATGCAAAGTTATAAGGTATCATATATCTCATTCTATTCATCATCAGGATAAACTAATATTGTGACCACATCTGGTTGGGCGAGTTTACCCTAGGCATGGTCTCATTTTAGCTCTCAACATGCTTTAACACTTAGTGACATACCCTACAATGATGTCCCTTGTGGGCCCTAAGTGCATAAAATTATTAAACTTTGACGAGATGTTTCTCACAAACCGTGGCACCTGCAAACAATCCATCTAAAATTATAGGTTCATGTTAGGCCTCTCTACAATAGCCCATATCGGATCTTTAAGACCTAGAGTGCATTTTGTCAGATTCATTCAGTGCAAAGTTGTAAGTAGCTTATATCTCATTCTATTTGTTGTGGCCCTAGTACAATTGAGACCTCTTTTTGATGGTTATGTGTCGCAATTCCAAAACTACACTGTCGGGCAAGCGACATAGACCGGTGTTACAGTTTTGGTGTCGAAATCACCGACGGTTGGTATTTCTGTTGTTATTGCGATGGTATCAACCGTCACAATGTAGTCCAGCTAGGATGGTTAACATGTCATCATTACACATTATGAGTGTCGCAATTATGACTGGTATGCGACAGATATGTTCTCCATGCGACATCCAATAGTCGAATTATTATGACATGTGGACGTCGCATTTAGTGCTTTTTCCCTCGCATTATACAATGAATAGAATGGTCAGCCTGCTATCATTACACATTATGAGTGTTACAATTATGACGGGTATGTGACAGATATGTTGTACATGTGACGTCTAGCTGTTGGCAATTTCTAACATCTGGATGTCCCATGTAGTGTTTTGGCATCGGTTGTTCTCTGGAAACCCTCACAATTGCAACGGTATGGTATATTTAAAAAAAAAAATATATTGATCTTATCTTTGTTTCAAGAATAGTTTAACATAATCTACTTAACAGGGCCAACCACATGGATGTGGAAGCTCATCTGGCCCCTCCTAGGAGCCTCTTATGACCCTTTACGACACTTTAAGACCTCTAAGATGTATTCATAGGGATCATAAAGGGTCATAAAGGGTCATAAGGGGTCATGGGACACAACAACTAAGAAAAATAAATGTAGGCATCATGGTCACAAATTTTTGGAAACACAACATATTTTAGTCGTATACCCAGACGATGAAACACAACCACTACTCCAATTCCAATTTGACACTGCAAGATCCAAAAACTATAGATAAGGAATAAATTTAGAGAGCAGAGGAGGAGGGCCATAACAACCAAAATAATATAGGGACCCTGTATTATTTTGGCCGTTACGGCCCTCCTTCGCTCTCCAAATTTATTCTTGGATCCCGCAGTGTCAACTTGGAACCAAAGGATTAGTGGTTGTGTTGCATTGTCTGGGTATACCATTCAATTATGTTGTGTCTCCAAACAATTGTGACCATGATATCTGTATTTATGTTTCTTAGCTGTTGTGATATCTTCATTTATGTTTCTCAGCTATTGTGTTTATGTTTGTTCACTAGAATCGAGGGTGCAGAAGTTGCTCTGCATTGTTTGGGTATAGCACTCAATTTCTATACCCAATTGATGCAGAGCACTCTTCTGTACCCCTTATTCAATTAAAGATAAAGGAAATTGATTCCCTTTTGATGAAGAGTCTTTAAGAAAGATAGATGGTATCCTACCATTTCTACCTAAAAATCATTCCCAAGGGAAAAAGATAAACCAATTATTAGTAGTTTCCAAAAAAGAGGCAAAATCACATCAACATAATGCATAAGGATATAAAGTTGATTAACTAGATAAGTTTTTGTAATGATGATGAAGTCATCACGAGGAAGAGACCAACAAGTTTTATTAAGAACAAGAAAATATCCTTGACACAATGATACAGAAGTGAAAGGTATGGTGCATAGGCACCCAAGAACATTCATCTTTCTTTCAAGTGCTCTTGTGTACTTTCCTTGGCCTCTAGGCTTGGGCATCCTATAGGGGTTGAACCAAAATTATGAAGGCAATAAGGACACATAGAATAGTAGGTTTGGGGACTTTTAGAATTACGTTCAATCCTTAGTAATGGTTCTTATTACCATATTTCTCATGCCCATTCCAATTTGGTAACCTAATTACTAGATGAGTGACTACAATACCCTAGTTTGCATTATTAGATGATCTTGTTTAATTTGTGTTCATTTCATGAAAAGATACATGTAAAGGAAAATAAATTTATGCATCCAAAGATTACACGTACATATATATGCCAAATAACTTGTATATACTATACAAGGAAAGGAACTAAAAGATAAAATCATTTGGGCTCACATAGGCTGTGAGCATTGCCAACTTTCAGAAGAATATGCAAGAGTACATGGATACATAAGAGGATGAACATAAATAATAAGGGTACTAGACATTGCTTGAAGTGATGAATTTTTGACCCGGGTATGAATCCAATGTGCTCCTATGTGAACCAGAACCTACAAAGAAAAGAGAGATGGGGGTTAGATAAAAAAATCCAAGCAATGAATGACATCCTATTACTACTAATTCTCAACTACAATTATACATGTGCATAGCCAAGCCATACACTTATGAAAACAAAACGGGGAATACCACATAGTTAATATCAATAGAAAAACAAATAAAGAGAGATCAAACACTTCACACAATGCCTTGAAGGTAATAGCAATGATTCCCTAGCTCTCAAAGCTCATGGGTCATCAAGCATTCCAAATGCAAAGATGTAAACAATGCTAGTATTAAATAGTGAGCTCATAAACAATGCATGATTCTAGATCAAAGATATAAGTAGGAAATATAAAACACGGTGAATAAGAGTAGTTAGATATTCACACTAAAACCAAAAATATGATTAATATCAAACCCTAAGCATATTAGTGGAAATAGTGCAGATTTCAACCCAAAAAAATTGTTAAAACATGGAAAACATCTGGCATAATTGTACATTTCATTCATGTCATTGATATTCTTCTTCATCCATCTCATCATCAAGATCATCGTTGTCGATGACATCATCACCACCACCACCACCACCACCACCACCACCATCATCATCATCATCATCATCATCATCAGTAGCAACATCGTCGTCGTCTTCTTCTTCATTTTCTTCTTTGACTAACTCTTGATCGTGATCATCATCTACATCATCTTCCACTTCTTCCTCTTCCTCGACATCTTCTTCTTCCATCACATTATACTTTATCGACCTTCCTCTTACATAAAAAACATTCTTAAAAGTACAATGGATCTTACATTAAAATGGATTTAATATGTTAGAAAATTTGAATATCTAATGCAATGATTTAACATCAAAGCTCATGAGTTTATCAAAATATGTCCAATGTGTATACGTGAAATTCTAAAAAAGTTTCAATATCTATAATATCCCTCTGTTAATCATATTTATGCATATGGTCCCGACAAAGTAGTGCACAAACTACACAAATAAGGCATCGCAAAAACATGATTTCTTCTTTCACCATTGAAGCAATCTTGGCGCCACTAGCTGCCTCTCAATCCTTGCACAAGTTGCACTCATTTCCTACATTAGGTATAGACGTAGATGGTGTAGATGTCAATGTGGTTTCATTGACCCACCAAAAGTATTGACATCCACTATTTCCCTGCAATACCAAATCTACATCAATTCTTCCTAAAATGATTACTTGTCACATTACTTTTAAACATAAAATATAATTCCATATCCAGACCTTTTTCCTATTTGGGAAACCCCAAAATTGATGTCCATGATTACTTGTTGTGCATGACGTCTTCAACACACAAGGGCCAACACCACATTGACACATAGGCACATTGATCAAAGCCATCAACGCTACATCGATAAATATTGAACTGTCATTCCAACATATCATTATGTTTAGTTGATTATTTTGTTCATTCATACTAATTATAACTGCAATAAAAAGCAACATACTAATGTAGATAACATCTCAAATCAAATTACAAAATGAATATTTCCAATCATAGTACAAAATGAAAATGCTTTGTATTTGATGATATAATGAATCTAAACAACATGTAAATACGTTGTTAACAAAATATGTTAACAACATGTATGTTAACAATATTTGCACCTTAGTTAACAAAATATGTTAACAATAGCCTATTGTGTTTTTTTTGCAAATTACTAACACATGTTAACACAATAGGATAACATACATGGTGTTAAAAAAATATTATGTTAACATGTGTTTACTAAGGTACAAATATTGTGGTGCATAGACACAACCTATAAACAATTCATGATGCCCTAGCTTGCAACCCGCGAGCCATCAAGAAATTTCCTCACAAAATGATCATAAACTGGGAGTACTATGCATAGTGAATATCAATTGAAAAACAAATAAAGAGAGGTCAAACACTTCACACAATGCCTTGAAGGTAATAGAAATGATGCTCTAGCTCTCAAAGCTTGCGGGTCATCAAGCATTCCAAATGAAAAGATGTAAACACTACGAGTATTAAATAGTGAGCTCATAAACAATGCATGATGCCTTAGCTTGCAGCTCGTGAGCCATCAAGACATTTCCTCATGAAATGATCATAAATGAGGAGTACCACATAGTGAATATAAACAGAAAAAAAAAAAAGAGAGATCAAACACTTCACACAATGCCTTGAAGGTAATAGAAATGATGCTCTCGCTCTCAAATCCTGCTAGCCATCAAGCATTCAAAATGCAAAGATGTAAACAATGCTAGTATTTTTGTTTGAGGCAAAAATGGCAGAGCCATTATAATGTATTTATTAAATTAAAAACTACTTCAAGGGCTCAAGAGGGAAAGAAGTAGTAAGAAAACCCTCTATCCCTGCCCATTACAATCTGAAAGTTTACATAGCGATCATGATTACATAGCAAAAAATAGAGACCAAATTTCCCCCAAGAAAAGGATTTAACATGCTTGCACAAACACAAAACATGTTAATTACAAAAGAAAAACCCTGGTTAACCCAAAAACATGGAACACTGCCCAAAACCAACGAGAATGTGGGCGCCCTTAAATCAAGAATCTATGTGTCTACCAAAAAAGAGCAGGACTAGAGCTGATTTATTCCCCATATCATTTACTCGATGTTTTTCAAACCACATTTCTCCACACCAAAAAAGACTACTGGGCCGCCTCAAAATTGCAAAAAAATGCCAATATTAATATTCATATTGTGCCATTAAATTAACAAATGGCATCAAAATAAAATTGAGTTAGGGCAGTGCAAAGTGGAAACTTTCCCATTTTACCACAGTTAGGGCCCTCTTTTACCATGCTTTATGAGCTTATATGGTTGGTTGAGTAGGTCATTAGAATGTATATGATCAACTGAAGAAGAAATTATTATTTTTGGGGGTCTTTAAGTAATAACCAAGAGCTATTATTTTATATTCTTCTGTTCTATTTATAATCTCTTTCTTGATTTTAATTATTTTAATGTTCAAAGGATGATTAAAATCTCTTGATTGTAATTATTTTAATGTTGAAAGGACCATATAAAAGAAAGCATGAGTGGAAGAATGCAAATTCAGGAATATAAATAAGTGAAGGATTTGGGTTATGTGAGCTTTTGTGCAGCAAGATTTTCCAACAACTATGGCAGAAGTACAAGTGAGTGTGAATTGTTTTTTAATATGATTTAGTAAAAAAACTATGTTGATAATGTTTTGTTTTGGATTATTAAGGACTCTAATCAAATGACTATTCTGTCTGTTTATGGGTAACTATGTCAATATGGGTGATATAGATTTTTGACATGATTGTTTATGTCTGTTTGCGGGTTACTCTTTCAATATATGTTGTAGTTTTTACCACATATGTTACAACTGTAGAGCCCTTCTTTTTTTGTTTTGTTTACTTTTACAGTATCACATGCATGCTAAGAAAAAGGATAGTGGAGGATAAGGATTCCCCTTAACAGGCCCTTTGTGTTGCAGACAATCCTTTTAGCATTTGATGAACCTTTTCTCTACCTATTAGTATTGCTACACTGTTGTGATTTTGTAGCTTTCCTTTTTTAGAAAGATGGGTTTAGGCTAGATTAGTGGATTCATGGTAGTAATTCTTTTAGTATTGGAGCTCAAGTCATATTTTTTCTTTGGTTGTGTATCTGCCAAGGAGGTGGGTATTCATGCATGTAATGATAGTATATATACATTGAGTTTTGACAGGGTTTGTGGTTTGTGATAAATGGTTTAATGGGGGGTGTGTTTTACATTTTTTGTTACAGGTATATATTGTCTATTCAGGTGGCCATGGAGTGTTGTAGCCAGAGGAAGTGTCTGAAATGCATCATTCTATGCTTCTCTCTGTCAAATAATGGTCCATTGTTACTGTACTACATGAGTTATGCTAGTTTCTTTTTATTCTTGAGCTCTCTAACATTTTGAGGATGGATCATTGAGTATCATGAGTTATGATTGTTTCTTTCCATTCTTGATCTCTCTAAAATTTTGAGAAAAGATCATTTAATATGATAAAAAAATTGGTCTAAATAATAGACACAAGTGAATCCAGAAAGATAAATGCAGTAAAGTTGCTAATAGGCAATGACAATTCTTTGTTTCTTAGTTTTTCTAGTGTTGATTAAGCAAGGGAATCATTTCTATACAATTAGAAACATTCTTTCAATGGATTTGAAGCTCAAATTTCTCCTGTAGAAGCTTCTGCCATATCAAGTAGCTCTACAAAAAGTACAATAAAAAGCTATGCTTCACGTGCTATTACCATAGCAGTTTATGGGGGTTGATTTCATAAAATGGTTATGAATTTTTTTATGTTTTGTTGACAATTAATTTAACCTACCATTCTAAGAATATGAGAGACACGAGCTTGTTGAAACTATATGAAAATTCATGTGGGTCAATTTTATAAAATGGTTATGGAAATTTATGTTTTCTTGACAATTCATCTAAACCTACCATTCTAAGAACATGAAGGACAAAGAGCTTGCTGATGGTATATGTAAGATTATGGGTTTTGTTTTGTGTGTTGAACATGTAGATGAGGAGGTAGCTATGATTGACAATAGATAGTACTTTAAATACTTGTCCAAAGTTTCAAAAATTGGTTTCTCTAATGTACTGACTTGTAATGTTCACTTAAATCTCACCAAAGCAAGGGGAAAAAGATCAGTCAAGGAATTTTGGCATTAAATGTGTGATCATTTTGGGTTATGGTGAAGTTTAATGTCATCTTATCCCACCCCCAGTCATAACTAAAATTCTATTTGTTATTAATATGATTTCTTTTGGATTAGTTTGGGATCAACCATAATGATCGACAAAAATCTATCAGATCTAATTCAGAAAATAACTGTAGAAACTTCATAAATCTGATTCTATTTGTTGGCAATAATGAAATTCCCACAAATATAATGTACTTCTATATACTGGATGTAGAAATGGAAGGGGTGATATCTGTATTTCCAAGCAAAGGAAGATGGATGCACACCACTAGGTCATGGTGTTTTTTGGGTATAGATGATGGGGCACAACAAGATGAGGCTTCGTCCTCAAACACCTTGTGGAAATAGGCAAAATATGGGGAAGATACAATAATTTAGCTCCTAGATTCAAGTGCATATACATTTTAAGATAATTATATGTATAGATAGAGAGTATATTGGCCTTTCATATATGGATATGTATCTTTAATCTAAGAAAATAGAACTTAATTGAAAGCTTTACAAATGTATTTTTGACTTCAGACCTAAGCTCTTTTAGAAATTTGGGTGTTTCATTCTAAACATGAGGGGTTCTCATTTTAGTTGAAAATTTTGGCTTGGAATCCTTCTATATTCACTTAAAGGTGGTGCTCATTCTATTCTCTAGAATAAATCTTGTTATATATCTCATTTTATATAAATCTTGTGCTCATTCTATTCTCTAGAATAAATCTTGTTATATATCTTAATATATCTCATTTTATATGAGAAACCCTCTTTATTTGATCCTATACAATGTACCAATGGTACTGGTCATATTTTGATTCTGTATATATTATTCCATCACTTTATACATTGATTAGTATTGATGGCTTATAAATTTACTGTATCATTTTACATGAGTCTCTTTGTTATGCTTCTATGACATAGTGAAAATGATGACACATTGATCATTTACTTTTTTATGTTTTTTTTGGTCAATGTGATGTACCCTTCATGGAATTATATTTTATTTCCTTTAGTTGGTACTTAATTTTACTTTGAAGTTATATCATACTCTTTATTTCAGCCCTTATCCTAATTTGAAGAAGTAATAACCCTTCAACTTGTTTTTAGTGGCATTTAGATCTTTCACATATTCCTCTATCTCCACTGTCTCCTAAGAATCATCTTCATAGTTTGATATATATACAATAGTTACCTCATTGTACATTGGTAACCTAATTTCTAGATGAGTGACTACAGTACCCTAGTTGGCATTATTAGATGATCTTGTTTAATTTATGTTCATTCATGAAAAGATACATGTAAAGGAAAATAAATTTCTGCATCTAAAGATCACATGTATATATATGCCAAATAAATTGTATATACTATACAAGTAAAGGAACTAAAAGATAAAATCATCTGGATTGCTGTGAGCATAGCTAAATTTCAGAAGAATATGCAAGAGTACAAGCATACATAAGAGGATGACATAAATAATAAGGGTACCAGACATTGCCTAAAGTGATTAATGTTTGACCCAAGTATGTATCTAGTGTGCTCCTGTCATGATCCAAAACCTGCAAAGAAAAGAGAGATGGGGGTTAGATCAAAAAGATTTAAGCAATGAATGACATCCTATTAATGATCCTCATCTACAATTATGCATGTGCATATTCAAGCCATACACTTCTAAAATAAAAACCATGCTACAGGATATGTGCACTCAGAATAATGTTGCAGAAAGGAAAGAAGATACCATGTTTTTCCTCATGAAATGACCATAAATGGGGAGTATCACATAGTGAATATCAACATAAAAACAAATAAATAGAGATCAAATGCTTCACACAATTTCTTGAAGGTAATAGCAATGATGCCCTAGCTCTCAAAGCTCGCGGGTCATCAAGCATTCCAAATGAAAAGATGTAAACAATGCCATTATTAAACAATGAGCTCATAAATAATGTATGGCACCCTAGCTTGCAGCCCGTGAGCCATCAATAAATTTCCTCATGAAATAATCATAAACGGGGCGTACCACATAGTGAATATCAACAACAAAACAAATAAAGAGAGATCAAACACTTCACACAATGCCTTGAAGGTAATAGCAACGATGCCCTAGCTCTCAAAGTTTTAGGGTTATCAAGCATTCCAAATGCAAAGATGTAAACAATGCTAGTATTAAACAATGAGCTCATAAACAATGCATGATTCCCTAGCTTGCAGCCCATGAACCATCAAGACATTTCCTCACTAAATGATCATAAACGAGGAGTACCACATAGTGAATATCAACATAAAAAAAATAAAGAGAGATCAAACACTTCACACAATGCCTTGAAGGTAATAGTAATGATGCCCTAGCTATCAAAGCTCGCGGGTCATCAAGAATTCCAAATGCAAAGATGTAAACAATGCTAGTATTAAACAGTGACGTCATAAACAATGCATGATGCCCTAGCTTGTCACCCGCGAGCCATCAAGACATTTCCTCATGAAATGTTCATAAACGGGGAGTACCACATAGTGAATATAAACATCAAAACAAATAAAGAGAGATAAAACACTTTAGACAATGCCTTGAAGGTAATAGAAATGACTCCCTAGCTCCCAAAACTCATGGGTCATCAAGCATTCCAAATGCAAAGATGTAAACAATGCCAGTATTAAACAATGAGCTCATAAACAATGCATGATGCCCTAGCTTGCAACCCACAAGCCATCAAGACATTTCCTCATGAAATGATCATAAACGGGGAGTCCCACATAGTGAATATCAACATCAAAACAAATAAAGAGGGATCAAACACTTCACACAATGCCTTGAAGGTAATAGCAACGATGCCCTAGCTCTAAAACCTCACGGGTCATCAAGCATTCCAAATGCAAAGATGTAAACAATGACAGTATTAACATTCATATTGTGCCATTAAATCAACAAATGCCATCAAAATAAAATTGAGTTAATGAGAATAAAAATCTCAAATTCCTACCTCAAGTCATGGCTGCCATATACCAAGATTCCAATCTTCCATAGTTAGGGCCCTCTTCGCGCATGACGGTATGCGATCACAAAAATTAGAAATGAGCCATTCTTTTTATTTTTTCTTTTTATAATCACGTGACTATCAAAATTATGATGGTACCATCGCTATTACGACAACATCGGGGGCACTTGAAAAAAAAACTAAAACCACACAGAAATGGTAGTGTCATCGCAAATTGGCATCAAAATTTGACACCAAATTTGTAGTGTGGGTACAAACTGACATCATGATCACATCCGATTGTGTGGGTTTACCATATGCATAGTCCTATTTGTCCTCTCAACATGGTCAAACATTTAGTGACATACCCTACCGACGTTGTCCCTTGTGTGCGCTAAGTGCATAAAACCGTTAAAATTTAACAGGATATTTCTTGTAAACCATGGAACCTACAAATTATCCATTAAAACCTATAGGGTCATGTTAGGCCCCTCTTCAATAACCTATCTTTGATTTTAAAGACTCGGAGTAGTTTTTTTAAGGCAACAATTTTTTTATTCATGCAAAAACTATCAGATGAATTTAGTGCAAAGTTGTAAGGTAGTCCATATATTGTTTTGTTCATCATGGGTACAAATTGAGACCATGATCATGTTTGGTTGGGTGGTTTTAACTTAGGCATGGTCCCATTTTTCCTCTTTGCATGCTTGAATGCTCAACGATATACCCTATTAGTGATGTCCCTTGTGTGCCCTAATTGCATAAAACTATCAAAATTTGATGGGATATTTCTTGTAAATTGTGTTACCTGTGAATGATCCATTTGAACCTATAGGGTAATTTTAGGCCCCTCTACAATAACATGTCTTGGATTTTGACGAATCATAGTGGTTTTGTAGGTAAATAATTATTTTGTCCATGGAAAAAATGTTAGATACATTCAGTGCAAAGTTTCAAGGTAGCCTATATCTCGTTATGTTCATCATGAGCATGAAACAATAGTGTGATCGTGTCTAGTTGTGAAATTTTACTCTATGCTTGGTCCCATTTCACCTCTTGACACCTCGAACACTCAGTGAAACATGACCTAGTGATTTAAGATAATACTTCATGGTTACATATCTAGGCTGATGGGATTAAAATAGTCTTATTAGTGTACCTCTAATTGAGAAATTTGAAAGTTAATATAGGAGTTTAATCCTACCCTAGAGCCACCAATGAATTAAAATTGGGTTTCCAATAATATCTATTACCTTGTTCATCCCCCACTTTTCTACAATATTTCCCCTATCACAAGCACACATGGAAAATGGTTTGGATAGTTCATTGCAAGGGAGGGGTTATATGCAAACCTTATTACATTGATGATGGGAGATGACACATTTTTTTTGTAATCGGGAAATCTCCATCGATCCTACATAATAGTAGCTATTGACAATATTCATAAGAAAAACTATCCAGAGTTTGAATCTTCAAGTTTATTTTGAATGAGCTTCTACATATTTTCAAGTAGAGTGAAGTTGACCATGAGATAAAAATGGTTTTGAAAACTTCATCAAATCAAAATTATAGGAAAATGCCTAAGGAAGGATCCCAAGCTACCCATATTATTTGATTATACTGAATGTCTTGTATTTTAAGTGGGGTGCAACACACCTTTCCGCATTTTATACTCCCATACTTTCCTATTCATATGATTTAGAAGAGGAAAATAGTACTTGACACTTACAATTGTACTAGAATATATTTAAAATCCATATCAACTTGTAGAAAATTAACCGCCTTAAAGGTTATGATGGCATGAGAGTGAGAAAATTATTTTTGAATTGATTGCAACAACCTAGTTACAAAGGTATGAGTTCCTAATTGGTTCCTAAGGAGTGGAACCAAAGAGAGATTATATATCTTAGACACGTATACAAACTTTTTGCAACTTAATTAAGTAGGGACTCATTTTGTCTTACTCTATGGTTTAATATCCTCTTATGCAACTTATAGGTTGGAAGTGGGAAACTCAGCCTAGTATTTTTTAGCTTACCTTTTCACCTCTTGTAGTTTCATTTTACCTATGTTATTTGTTATTGGGAGTGTGTATTTGGTATCTCCTCACACCCTAGTCTTACGAGAACAAATTTTTTTTTTGTTATCCATGGGTAACCATGGAGATGGTGGTATAAATATAGAGTTGTACTTGATATTTTATTCTTCTTATTTGTTAATTTCCTAATTTGATTGTTGACTTCTATATTTCACACACTATATTCTATTATGGGTGGAGGTGCGAGTGTAGGAGAGGTGGGAGTACATGCTTTTTCATATTATTTGCATACCTATTTTTTGGAGATGATTTTTTCCCATGAGATTTTCTTCCTTTATCCATTTTTAAGAAAGTAGTTGCATTGTATTGTACATAGGTACCTAACATGTCCTAATTATCGAGATACATCATTAATTTTCATAATGCATTTTTATCCACAACTTTTACTTGAGGGAGGTGTTAGACTTAATTATTATTTACATTTTTTTAATTTCCACTTATCATATTAGTTGTCCTTTATATTTTCTAGGTGAGTAGGTTCAAGTTATTCTTCATTATCTTCTTCTTCATACATCATCAAAAGTGATAAGCTGCTCCAAAAAAATTCAAATTTTCAATACATAAAATTTTAATTTATAAGTAGGAGCTATTTTCGATAGCCAGTCAAATTGTGATATTGCTATTAGGATTCAATTGTGTAGTTTTTGAGTCAAACTCATTAATTACAATTGCATTTGCTTGAGAAGGCTTCAAAAACGTTCAATCAAATGCAATTGGTAGGTGTGAACTTAGACTCAATAACCTTTTTTGGCATCCTTTGTGCCTATGCTAAAATGAGAGATTTTAAATTGGGGATGTACATCCATCAGAGAATAAAGGAAGGAGGATTTTTGTCAAATTTTATAGATACAACCCCTAGTAGACATGTACACAAAAAATATGGAAGCATGGATAAGACATGTGGAATGTTTGACATAATGAATCAAATAAATGCGGTTTCATGGAATGCAATAATTTTAGGATAGGCACAACGTATTTAAAATATGCACAAAATGGATTGTAGACATGTATACCAAATGTAGAATCATATACAAGGCACATGAACTATTTGATAGAGTGCCTCAAATAGATGTCATCTCATGTAATGCAATGATTGCAGGATATGCACAAAATGGATATCAAAGGAGTACAAAAACATCATTGCAATGATGTCATCCTAAGATATGAAATTATTTTCACCACAAAAAATAAAGGAGTACAAAAAAATCATTTTTAATCATTTTGACCACAAAATTAAGATATACAAAATTCATTTATGCATTTATATATTCAACATGTACAAAATTTGGCCTCTAAATATGTATAAATTAGCTCATGGAAACTTATATATAAAAACAATTGGAATATAAATATGCACATGAGAACTCATTACCATATATATATATATATATATATATATATATATATATATATATATATATATATATATAATTTGGCCTCTAAATATGCATAGAAAAACACACATGGCTATTTATATATACAAAAAAGTGAATTTACAATGTTTTACAAAAAATATATACACAATTCTAAAAATCATTCTACCCTTCCGTAGAATCATTTTTTGATGTAACACTCTAAGAGAATAAAAACTTGTAGAATAAATCATTAAGGATAGAGATGGTTTAGGGTTAGGGTTCAATATGGTTTAAGTGTTAGGATTATGGTACATTTTGGTTTAGGTTTATAGTTAATGTTCAATTTGGTTCAGTGTTACAATTAGGTTCAAGTTGGTTTAATGTTTGTCTTATGATTAACATGATTTATTTAAGCTGAGGATGCAATTTGGGTTTTGGTTTAGTCTTAGGTATAGGGTTTAATTATATTTAGGGGTAGGCTTATAGTTCAATTTGGGTTTTTATGTGTATGGGGTTAAAAATGGAAAATAGATGATGAGGTGTGAGTTAGTGAAAAAGGATATATGTGTAGTTTAAATTATGGTTAATTTACGAGTTAGTTTAATTAAAATGGAGGTGTTAAGATTGGTGCATTCTCTTCATTTTCATTAGGTGCATTCATTACATGAATTTTAATGAGTGTAAGTTCATCATTTGATTGCATTAGGTTCATTTGGTATATCAAATTGAGATGGTGTAGATGATTTACCTTCTCCTTCCATTGTTCTTTGTTTGCATAATCTCCTCATACACTCCCTTTGTATTTCCTTTGTTGCCTCTCATTTTTCAATTGTTCCTCTCTTCTTATTCCCCATCGTTAATATTGATTTTTCTAAATGGTATCATTTTATAAATATATGTTACAAAACATAATACAATCAAATCACCAAAAAAAATACAAATTGTCATCATTTTTATAATCGAAAGTATTAACAATAAAAATAACATTGAGCAAACAAAATAGTCAAACAATTCAATTATTTGAACTCATATGTGACAAAAGAATTTCTTACATTTTCTGATAGTGTCTGATAAAACCGGGAGCAGTTGTAGTGTAGCCTTCAACAAGTTGCAAAAGTTATTTTTTGTTCATTGACAATAAAATTTATTTGAATTGCATATGTATGGGTTATGTTTACTCAAAACCTGATCAGGTTCTATTGAGAGAGAGAGAGAGAGAGAGAGAGAGAGAGAGAGAGAGAGAGAGAGAGAGAGAGAGAGAGAGAGAGAGAGAGAGAGAGTAAATTGGCTATCAATGTAGAGCACTGATATATACATACATATATAGACAAATACACATATTATATATGTAACTATATACATATGTGTAGTGCATATTAAGTTTACATACATATGTCCACATATATGTTTTTATTTCTTTAAAACCTGAACGGGTTTCAAAAATTTAAAAACCCAATCGAGTTTTTCTTAGGTAATAGGCTTGGATAGGTACCCTGAGGATTGGGAGCTTTATTTCCCTCAATTTGCCTAATTTTTCATGTCTTTTTTCTTCCGGACCACTTTCTCAACTTCCTCATCACCAGGTTTACACATCATCAATATGATACATGTAAAATTTCCACCTTAATTTCACATGTCTTTTGAGATTTCTAACCATATATTTTTTCTTTTTTTGGACAACATTAACATATTAAAGTTTAATTTCTTTACCAGTGTCTCCATAGCTCCCAGAGACATACATTTACCAATTTATTAATAATTTTTGATACACCTGACCAAATTTAAAACAACTTACATATTATTGTTGTGTACTTGATTCTATACATTTTAAAGAGAAATCATTTTTTTATTATTTTGATGCAAGATATGTCAACCGCACAAACATACACCTAATTTTCAGGATGTGCCCACTTTAAATAATTATAAAAAAATACTCACTAACAAATTAGAATAAAAAATACACGACGTCTAGCTCTCGCTCTTATCTACCTTTCTACCAAAGGGTTTTTTATAACACTAAATCTAACTATATATTTTTTGATGTGCACGTCAGATACTATGATATGTTTTCCTGAAAAAATTAGGAATATATTTTTGTGTGCAATTTATTTGACCCTCTTAATCTTATCCATTTTTTTTAAAAAATTGGTAGTTTAGAAACTAGATTCAGAGTTACAATTCTTGTTATTTGTACATCCTCTAATTTTGAGTGCACGACTCTCACATTTCTCTTCCAAGCTTAGTTTTACATATTTTAGAAAAATAGGCCACTTATACCCCCCTTTTAGCACATCATCTTAGTGAACTTACCCATCAATTCAACTACCACCCAAAAAGTATCATTTTTGGCATATTTTCACAAAATCTTTGTTTTTCTATTTTTCATAATTTATAAAACTATTTGAAAAACCACAAAAATTTCTTATTATTTAGAGTTATCTCAAGCGACATCACCTATAAAATTGCTAAGAAACTACATGCATAATAAGAAAGCTACTAAAAATCCAAAACCTAGATAATTCCCTCCAAAATAGTAAAAGTTATTTTGAGGCCTCATATATGGAATTTGACCCTAAAAATGTATTTAGATTTGGTCCAATCAAATAGATTCCATTGGAATATTTTAGAACTCTTTCAAAGACACATCTTATAAAATTTAAGCCCAAATAGACAACCGAGTCAAAAGTTATGACCTTCAGAAGTACCTCCATCAATAACATAACTTGCTAGACTATTTGACTTTACTAGGAACTATTTTTTGAATTTTATTATATAATTTGGTTATCCTTAGGATTGGCGACTAGCATAAAAGAATTTATAGACTATTCGACATTTACTTGACACCTACATTTTTAGGATGAGTTAACTAGAAAAACACATATTGTTAGAATATTCAACTCTCTTTGAAACAAACTCTTTCTTAGGATGACTGGAACTAATGTAACACAACTTTCTAGACTATTTGTACTCTTCCTCATTTTTTCATAAATATCACGCCATATAACACACCATATTTTCTAGTAGAAGTTGTGCGATTTCATTGATCACTTAGCATAACAAAAATTGCTAGCCAATGGAAACCATATTTCCTTTCTATCTCTTGCATGATACAATAGCATAACACACCTTTATAGTTGGTTAGATTGTGTCCTCTTGTATTGTCTTTGATTTATTCCCTTTTACTTTCCATGTGACCACTTGTTCTCTTTTAAAAACATTTTGAGAATGATTTATTAGTAGTTGAGATATTTTTATTATCAAGGTCTCTTCAACTAGTGGACTTGGAGCTTTTTTCTGTAGTACTAAACCCTTTTAAGAGTCCTTTCTATTTTCCTTTGTTTGTCTTTGTTTTATTTAGATTTTTTTTAATGTACCCTTACATGTGGATTTATGAGTTAATATACTCAAATTATTTCTCTCTCTCTCTCTCTCTCTCTCTCTCTCTCTCTCTCTCTCTCTCTCTCTCTCTCTCTCTCTCTCTCTCTCTCTCTCTCTCTCACACACACACACACACACACACACACACATCCCTGTATACCTTACTATCAATAAGTAGAGAGAAATAAATAAAGAGGACTGAGAAAGAGAGAAAGAGAGAGATAGAGATAATAAATATGGAAGGAGGGAGGGAGAGGTATGTAGATAAATATATTATGAGGGGAGTTAGAGAGAGGTACTAGGTGTTGAGTAGACCAAATAGCTAAGAGGGAGGTGAATATGTTATTTACAAACAATTTCCTTCACCTAAGTTAATTTGGTAGATACTTAAACCAAATAGAAAATTCTAACTGATAAAAACAAGAAATAAAAAAACCATCAACAAAATGAACACCTGAATTTATGTGGAAACCAAAAATGGGAAAACCCAGGGAGAAACTAATTCTCACAAAATGAACATTTTTTAGGGTGATTTTTACTAGGGATCTCTACCATTTTTCTCACTTTTAATTTGTTCACTGCCAATTGGGAAAACTACCCAAAAATAAGAAAGGCTAACTGTCGATACAAATAGGCTCACTGCCAAAATATAAGAAATGAATTTTTAATCCACCACTAAAGTCACTGTCACTGATACTCTATAATACATAAATGATATAATAGTTTGGTAGTGATTGCATCAACTCGCATACACATCAACACACAGATCTTCCCTTGTCAGATTTACTTTCACTTCCCATATACTTGAAAGCAAGCATATAAAAAGGGGCAAATTCATTGCTCTTTTATACCATCTCATGCCAAAAACAAAGTTGGCCTAATCCAATTTGAAATAGGTCATACTGAAACATTCTTGTGGTGGTAAGAATCAAACATGGACCACCTCACTAAATACAACATACCTCGCACATAACAACATGTTACACCATCATTGAGATCTTCAGTACGAACATATATGATCTATACATAAAAAATGCATCAACCGAATCACAATGAAAAATTCTAAGATAAGACCAAACCCAAACCAATGATCCACAATATGTTGCACAATAAATGGAACCAACACCAACACAAATAAGACTAAATATTTAAAATATATCATTCGGTGCACACTTCTGCTGAAGCACTAAAATAACCAATCTGTACGTCTATGCATAGGATATATTGACATCAATGAAAATAATAATTATAGCACCATATTCATATTCTAACAATCTCCCCATTTTTCATTTATGGAAGTATTGAGCAATAATAAATTAAACAACTTACTGTCAAAAGATATCAGCATCAAAGTTCTTTGTTCTTCATTTTTCTTCTCTCCCTTTGACAACAAGGACAAAGGACCAAACTCCCCATTACTAACTTGATCTCTTCCCCTTGAGAGGAAGCCATCAAGAATTGATCTATAAAATAATAAGCATGAAATGTACTAGACCAATGCACACATTGGTGTATTACTAAACACTATGAAGGGACAAAACACCCAACTTCCCCCAAAGATACTCGAAAGTATCCTTGCACAAATTTTTGTGAAAATGTTAGCAATCTTCTCCTTTGTAGGTACATACTCAAGTTAAACCTCCTTCTTTAATACCTTCTCTCTCCAGAAGTGATATCTTATAGATATATGTTTTTTCTTCGAATGTTGTTCTAGATTCTTTGAAATGTTTATAGCATTTGTATTATCCCATATGATTAAAATTGGCTCATCAAAAGTTATCCCTATATCCTTCAAAGCCTGTTTCATCTATAATAATTAATTACAACATAAGGATGTTGCAATCTATTCTGATTCAATAGTTGATAATGTTACATAATCTTAATTCTTGTTAGGGTTTAAGAAGATATGAGCAATAAATAATATTAAGATAATGCAGAAATAGAGAGGACAGATAAAAAAATAACACAAAGATTTAATTTGGTTCACCCAATATGGGGTACATCCACCAAAGAAATAGATGTCCACTTATTTTATTATCCAGCGAAGAGAAAATTATAATATTTAATATTTTTACCTCACACATCCACTTATTTATCAAGCCTTTAGAGGTAGTTTTCAAATTTGATTAAAAAATTAACCCTAACCCTAAAATAATAATCTCATACTTTTTTCCCTTTTACTCATACATGTACTCTCTCTCTCTCTCTCTCTCTCTCTCTCTCTCTCTCTCTCTCTCTCTCTCTCTCTCTCTCTCTCTCTCTCTCTCTCTCTCTCTCTCTCTCTCTCTCTCTCTCTCTCTCTCTCTCTCTTCAAATTTATCATATATATATGTGTAGAAGCATACTCCCACTAATGTGGGAGATAAATGTGGAATTATAAATTGATTCCCTAAGTAATTTATTACTTACCTAGGCCTTATTTTAGTGTGTATAGCCTCTTATGCCCAATCCTATTGAATCAAGCTTAACTGGTTAAAATTTAGACATGACCACTGCATTCACGACCTTGTATCCTATATTCTACCTTTATTAAGAGGATATCGTCACCAAGGTCAATATTGTCCTAGTACATGTTTTCCCTATATGACTTGTCCATGATAACTGAGGCCCAAATTCAAACTGTCTAATGGAAAGTTTGTAGAGAAAAAATATTCTATATGGACTCTCTTCAAGATTACAAACCTCAAATTCTAGGGAGAGGTTGGCGAGTTTGTAGAGAAAAAATATTCTATATGGAATCTCTTCAAAATTACAAACCCCAAATTCAAGGGAGAGGTATAAAAATAACAATACCCCCCATAAAATATACACACATCACATCAGAGGAGTGCTCAAGAATCAATCCTTCAAGGCATTTTATTGAACCGTATTCTTTAGATCTAACATTGTAGAAAGCTTCAACCGTCATGAAACCATGACTTCATTATTTATTTATTTTTAGATCTTGTAGAGTCATGTTATTGAATAAAAAATTCTGATCATATTCAAAGAGTGTTGTATCAACAAGGTGCTAGGTTGTCGACACACAAATCTAGATTTAATTTGAGCAAAAGAAGACCTATAGATTCCCTTTTTGCATATCTAAAATAGTCAAGAAAATGCTTCCCCAGTTAGCATTGTTTGAGGATACGGATGTCCCACTCACCATCATCCCTTAGATTTTGGCCTAGAATCCAATATCAGTTCCTCTTTATATTTTATTCTCAAATCTATTTTAATTGTCTAGATATGTGATTTTTATATTTATGTATATGCTGGAAGTCTTTTTTTTTTCCTATCCTTAACCCTCTCTTTCAATTTCCTCTTTCATAATTTCAATATCATTTTCCGCTCATCACGATGTACTATTGGATCCATTTTGTACCCAACATCTTGAGATAATAGGGTCACTCGCCTCCTAATTAATTAAAGCATAAATAGATCTAGTCTCCTAGTATTCATATAAAAGTTAATAAACTCTATTTATGAACATTACAAATTGAAACTATCTTTTTAAATTTATTTTTGGGGGATTTTGTTTCAATATTTTTATCTAGTCTTCTTCTAAACACTCTCAAAGTGTGCATGAGATTTCCAAATTAGTTTGCACACTTCTACACAAATTGAGTAGACAACTTACACAACTTTGGCACTATTTATCTTCTACTCACCTTCACCCACACCCTTGGAGTGACCAAGATCAACAATATATATTCAATACAATTCTAATTGCATTCAAAAGTAAGCCAATTAAATATTTGAAATATTTATATGTTAGCCAAAATAATAAAACTTAAACCAAACATTTAATAGGCCAGGCCCAAAATCTAACATGTTACACCAGGAGTAGGAACATGCTATGCATCACCCAACTCAATTTTAAATAGTCCCAAACAATCCAATTAAAAGTTTGAAATATTTGTATGTCAGCCAAAATAATAAAACTTAAACCAAACATGTAATAGGCCATGTCCAAAATCTAACATGTTACACCAGGAATGGGAACATATTATGCATCACCCAACACAATTTTAACTAGTCCAAAACAAGCTTTATACACTTTCTCCAACTAGAACATATTAAATTTTTGTAGTGCATTGATATGCAACAATAATACAATTAACAAACTAATACTGTGATAAGACTACCAACTCTAACTTTCCTTCATCTTGAACTCTGAGTGGGAAACTTGAATATATTGGTCTGTAATGATAACCTTTCCTATATTACAAACTACAAAATATAAAACATTATTGTGTTAATGTTGGAAAAATGGTTAGTGCTCTCCTCGAGATTTGTGACAAGGGACTAACTGCCTCTTGTGGATTCTATAAGTCTAGTGGTTATATCAGGCATTGATAGGTCAATCTTTTGGTGTAATGACAACCACACTTGTAACAAGTGGTATCAGATCTTGGTTTTAGGTTTGAATCCCCTCAGGTAACATTGAGGGGGAAATTGTTGGAAAAATGGTCAGTGCTCACCTAGGAATTTGTAATACGGGACTAACCGCCTCATGTGGATTCTATAAGTCTAGTGGTTGTATCAAGCATTGATAGGTCGATCTTTTGGTGTAACAATAACCACACTTGTAATAGGTAATATGTAGTAGCAAACATCATATTGGTGCATATATAGTATTTGAGAAAAAAAACTTTAGAAGTATACTAAAAACACTTGCAGATCTCTAAAAAAGGAGGATTGATTCATGATGAAGCTATTGTGTTTCTAAAAGAGATATATTATCCTAACAAAACTTTTGTCTTCTTTCAATAGTTTTTAGATACTATGACATGTCATGCTAGAAATAATAAAAAAAGCTTCAACAAACTTATGGATACCTTGACATCAAGAGGAACACAATGATAATGATGTAGGAACATCCTATTTTTCGATACTATGACATGTCATGCTAGAAATAATAATAAAAACTTCAAAAAACTTATGGATACCTTGACATCAAGAGGAACGCAATGATAATGATGTAGGAACATCTTGGGTGAATTGGCGATTGACATAAACCAAAGATATATTTTGTTATTCATTATCTTCAATTTCAATTTTTCATATATATATTTTTTTGGTTGGTATGGTTCCTTCAACTTTTCAAAAACATTAGATGCTCTCCTAAACATGAAATTGGGAGTCATAATGCTAGACTACTCAATCTTTCTACGTAGTTGACAAGTGTAGAAACCATCATTTTAAAGTAAAAGAATAAGAAATGCACAAATAAATAATATATATGTTTGAAATGATTTATATTCAGAAGGGAGTTGTTTTGTGCACAAGGGTCCACATGGAGGATAAGGCACCCGTGTGACAAATAAGGGAGAAGTTCTTATGCTAAATACTTAACATTTGTCAGCATCCTACCTGCTATGTGAAAATGTGAGCCTTGGAACTGATCATGGACATCTATAAAAGCATAGCCAAAAGTGGATCTCTTTAAGATGTTGTAACTGCAAATGGCTTGGAAGAGATGTTAGCAAAAGATGGAAGCATAGACTTGGCATGTAGGCTATTTGCAAAAATGCCTTATTGAGATGTCGTCTTACAGACTACATTGGAAGAAATGAAATTTAATAAAAGGCTTTAGAAACTATGAAATAAATACATTTGCCAAGTTTTTGAAATGTTTTAGGATTTAGGAGCACATTAAGGAAAATATTGTAAAGAAAATGGTAGAGATAAAAAAAATGAAAGGGAATAATGAAGAATCAGCCGATGAATGCAAAACGATCCAACACATGCATTTATGAGATACATGATATAAGAAGAAATTGTTGGGGAGATGAAAGTGGTTGTGTGAGGCTGCATATAGAGGAGTGAGCACTACCTAGAGAAGAAGAAGGCCCCATGTGAAAGACCAGAACTACCTGGGACATCTACGTAAGGCAAGTTGTAGATTGGAGGCTACAGATGATAAAGAAAGGAGGGGTATGCATTGAGTGGGTGTGTATGGGATGGAATGAGAAGGAAAGGTCATGGGATTTTTTCTTGTCAATGAGAAGAGAGATTGTGTTGAGAGGTTGTTGAGATTTTTGTCTACTTTTCACTGAAATGTAAGAAAAAGAGAGAGGTTGTTGTAGGCTATAATTGTAAAAGTTATATTGGTGCAATAAAATTTGATTGTTTTGTTGTCCAAAAGTCTCTATTTGTTTTGTGTTTGAATTTTAGGATTGTAGATGAGGTTTTTCTGTATTTTAGGATTTTAGGTAAGGTCTTTCTGCATTTGATAATTAGCTATGACATGCACTTTTGACATCAATGGAAACATTTTTGTCAACTTACCACTTTCTTATACACTTTTCATATAATATCACAAGTGTTTTACCTTTGGAGGAATGAGCATTTAGTGTATTCTACCTTCTATGCCTATATATGTAAGGCTCTCACTTTCTACTTTCACACTCTTGATTCATATGATAGAGATAATATTGTGCATAATATTATTTACTATTTTACTTGGTTATCGTTCTCCAACACTAAGTACCATTCAATTTGAGGTATTATATGAAGAAACTGTCTGCTTCAAGCAACCAAATAGTCTCGTTGATATTGTAGGTACAAATCAATACAATACTTGTACACTTATTATTTTTGAAGGATTATTTTAAATAATTGTTTTTATACTTGTACTTGCAATTTTTCACTCTTGTTAACCTTCTTGCTACAATTATAACATATTATTTTAGACTTAGCAAGAGATCTATACATATATTTATTTTGGGACTTCTTATTTTTATTTCTTTTCTTACTTTTTTTATCCTTTATAGACACATCTATAACAGAGTAGAGTAATTTGTTTCTGATTTGATTGCGTGCAAAGATTTTACATCAACGTTTTAAATCATACTCTATGATCCATGATTAGAATGAGAAGAGGCAAAGGCACACCTATAACAACTAGGACACTAGAAGTTTTACCATCTCTTAGACACAAAAAAAGTCATACGGATCCCTATCCCTAGAAAACTCTTTTTCATATATTCCTAAAGGAGTAAGAAAAATCTTAATAAGCTCTTTCGAAATTCAAAGGGAGAAATTTGGACCATAAGTATGTCATTCAATACTATAAGTTTTTATTTTTATTTTTTGATGGAAGGTTCATACCTGTGAGACAGCCCAGCGAGTATCTTAGCTTGGAGTTGCCAATTTCACTGGGGGCACGATCCCAGCCTCATCCCTTATGATGTCGGAGCTTTGTACTCAGCAAAACTTTTTATGTAATTTATTATAATAATACAAAACTTCAAGAAGTATTCCTATGAATTGATATGTAATTTATTATTTATAGATCAATATTTTATTTAGGTAAATCACCCATAATCCTGATGCCTTACTCACATTTTTGATATTGAAGCGAATAGGAGAGATAAATCAACATAAACATACACATGGGGAAAATACTTGTTATGAAAAAGATATATACAAAGCTTGATGTAGTATGTAATCCATACTACATCCAGCCCATACCCAATAGCCCCAAAGAGAAAGAACTCAGCCTCCACGTACTTTATGTTCAGACAAAATTCAAGTAAACTTACGTCTCCAACCGGAGCTTTCCCTGGCACGTAGCTTTCATTTTGCATGTTATTCACTTCATTAGCCTCACACAGACATGCAAAAAGAGGAAGCGCCAAAAATCTAGTATTATACGCTACGTGGGCCATTACTTACTATAGGTTTACTGCAAAAGCACTTACTGTATATAAAGCTCTTTGAATGATTGCCGAGCTGCGTAACATGGCTGTCGTTTTAAAGGATATCATGGAGAATTTGTTTCAGTCCCATACTCAACAAACTCTTTGACATCGAGAGTTGTTAATTTGCTTAGTTGCTCTCATAGTTTAGGAAAAAATGTGTCTTTTATTATTCAAGAAATAATTTAGCGGTACTTGGATTTCACGTATATCTAGAAAGTTTTTTTTTGTTTTTTAAAGACTCTAGGAATACGATAGTTCATCCTATAAACTGTATCTCATGGTTATTTTTATATTTTTTCGAGAATTTGAAAATATTTTATTTTTAAATCTATCTGTTTGAAAAGTGAGTCATTTGATTTTAAAATAAAAGAAATTGAAAGCACCTAAAAGTTTCTATTGAAATAATAATAAATTATTATTTAATTTTGTTAATATTATTTTAATATTTTTTAATAAAAACCTATATTTAATCTTATTTTCTTAAGAGAAAAAGTTGAAGATAAATTAAAGTTTTAATTAAAATTTGATTATTCTTACATTTTCAAAGATATATTTAATCACAAATTTTTACATGGTATCAACTGAAATTATTTTAAATATTTCTTCATTAATATTGTAATTATGAAATTTATATATTAAAAGCTTTCTTTTAAGAAAATAATATAAAAATTTCATCATTACAATAAAAACCAAGAAAATGTCTCAATAAATCTCAAATGATAACTCTGGTTATGGCTCTCATCTTGCATCTTCGACAACCAAAACCTTCTCTGAGGCACTGGCCAACTCCTCCACGATCTCTGCTAGAGCTAGGTTTCAGATCTCCAATCACGATGAAGCGCCGCCAGGTAAGGGATCTGTGAATGCCTTGGCCCCTTTCTCTATTGCTCCAAATTCTGAAATGACTGGTGAAATTGAGAAATAGAAGAATAGGCTGAAAATTTTTGCTATCTTCTTTGCGGCTGTTGAAATTGAGAAGTGTCCTGCTAGAAAGTTTCTTGACGACTGGTTTCATAACTATTGGAATCTTAAACTAGGGCATAATATATCTTTCTGTAGGCGAATTCAAAGAGGTTTGTTTGTGATTTTCTTTAAAAACTCGGAGGCACAGGAAGCTGTCCTTAAAAGACAATACTGGAATGTTAGTAGCACTTCCTTCCGTGCCCTAGCCTGGACGCCGGAAGCTATCCATGAGGAGGTGCTTGCCCTTTCGGCCCCTCGATGGATTCTTATAAAGAACCTACCTCCCTTCCTATGGTGTTTTATTAATCATATTCTTGAAACTTTGGGAAAGGTGATAAGGTTCGATGACACTACTCGCCTTGTTTCGCATATGGATGCAAGAGCCTTGGTATCTCTAAAGCCTGGTATTCAGGTTCCATATGCTATAGAGATTAACATCTCTGGTGAAAATTTTTCCTGGTCGTTAGAGATTCTGGGTGGTCTAAACGCCTGCTTCGTCTACAAAAAAGAAGGTCACCTTTGAAGAGATTGCCCTATAATTAAAAGGAAAACTGAAGCCGTCAAGCCTAATCCCTCCCCAATTCCAAATGAACCAAATATGAAAAACACTAACTCGAGCCCGAATGCATCTGAAAATGCTCCTCTGTTGCCCCCCTTATGACCTCTCCTGCGTCTGCCCACCCGACCCATCAACCTCAAATTAAAGTGTCCAAAGATGTTCATGATTCCTCTGATGTTAATATGACCGACGAATTTCAGATTGTTAACAAAAAATATAATAAAAAAAGAAGGAAAGTGAATAATCTAGGTATTGTGGTTGAGAACGTGGTGAAAACGGATCCTCCACCCATACCCGATTCATCCCTTGTTGCTCAATCCACTGTTGTATCCTCTCCCACCTCTGCTACTGAGGATATTAAAACCTTTAAGGAAATAGATGAGGGTTACTACTTAGAGGTTCTACCGGCCTCCAATAACATTAAGATTTCCATTCCGATAGCTCCCTCATCGATGTGTGATCACTCCTCCCTGAACCCTAATACTGGAATTGATACGGATATTACTAAGACCCTTGAATCTGATTTTGAAGAGTTTGACTGGCAAAAAGACTTCCCCAAATACAAAAGAAGGGGAAGACCACTAGGATCAAAGAATAAGTCTCCCTCAGGGCTTGGAGGTGAGGGATCCTCCCAACCTCTTAACCCTAATGCCATAGAAGGGTCCAAGGACCTAGCTTGCGTCCACACTAACATCAGGTCTGCATGAATTGCATCTCCTGGAACGTGAGGGGTCTTGAATCCCCGGATAGAAAACATATTGTTAAGCATTTTTTGGACACTTATCACAATATTGATTTTATTATGTTACAAGAGCTCAAAGCTGTTGGTTTCCATGCTGGATATTAACCTCGACTTCATCTGGAAGGATGCTGTTAGAATATGCTCTAATCATCTGAAAGGTAGAGGTGGAGTTGGCTTACTGATTAACCCTAAGTGGACTAAATGCATTGTGAATAAAGGTAGTTCCCCGTGTAATAGGGCCACTTGGGCCATTCTTTGCACTAATTCTACCACCTTTGGAATATGCTCTATATATGTGTCTAATGATCCTTTGGAAAGAGTGACCCCATGGACTTGGTTGACCTCCCTTCCAGACATCCCTTGGATTATTGGAGGGGACTTTAACATGGTTGAGTCCCAAAAAGATAAATTGGGTGGTCGCCCTTTCGCTTGGAATCCTTCGGAGTTGGAGCCTTGGGATAAGATGCTTCAGACCAAACTCCTGTTTGATCCCCTAAAAAACAATGATAACACCAACCTTAGCTTGTGGCACACCTGGTGTAACTTCCAGCAAGGTGCTGCTCGTATCTATGCCAGACTTGATAGATTTTATGCTCATAAAAACTATTTTTCTTTCATCCCTGATGCTCATGGTAACTTAGTCACTGTCTCCCCCACGTCTCTTTCTGATCACCATCCTATCTTGGTGCGTATCAAGATAAACTATTCTCATCCTACTCCTAAGGCTGTCAACCCGAGATTTATTTTTAACACTTCCCTTCTCGAGGATGAGGACATCCTTTCTGCCATTTAGCTTATCAGAAATTTTAATAAAAACTTCTCCTCCTCTCTTTCCTATGGTGAAAGATGGAAACAAAACATTCATGCCCGGCATGCTCTCTTGCAAACTCTTGGGAAAAAGAAATCCAAAAACTTTAGATACACTGAGAAAGCTCTTGCTGCCAAATTGAATTCTGCTAAGATTCTCATTCAAAATAACCCTTCTGATGATAATCTTGTCCCCATTGTGTCTAAAGCTAGAGATGATCTCTGTCGCCACCAGCAGATTAAAGTCTGTGGGGCCAGTATTCGGTGTAGGGCCCATTGGCTTCAGCAGGGTGACAGGGGGACCAAGTTCTTCTTTAATTATCTTAAACAAAAGCAAGACAATGAAGCCATTAGTAGTCTTGTGGTTAATAATATTGAGATTGTCAATCCTGATAACATCAAGGATGCTTTTTCCTCCTACTACCATGATCTATTTACCTCTGAAGAGAATGAGGAATCCATTTCTCTCAGAAGGGACTTCAGCTTCATTATCCCAAATAAAATTTCTCAGCATGATTCTCTTCTTCTTGGGAAAAACATCTCGAAGGAGGAAATTGAGAATGCTATCAATTCCCTTAAGAATGACAAAACTCTTGGCCCTGATGGCCTCCCCTCTAAGTTTTACAAAGTCAACATAAACTAGATTTGCTCTGATCTCTTTGATCTCTATAATGAGGCCTATGATAAAGGCACTTTGGGGAGCTTGATTAATAGAGGTATCATTAAATTAATCCCTAAAGATGGGGACAAAAATCTTATCAAGAATTGGCGCCCTATTACTCTTCTGAATGTGTCCTACAAAATTCTTTCTAAGATTATGGCCCATAGATTGGAAAGCATCTTGCCCAAATTTTTCAACTCTACTCAAACTGGCTTTATAAAAGGGAGATACATCCTTGAAAATCTCATCACTAGATGGGAAGCGATGCACTAAGCTAATTCTTCCAATCAGAATGCTGCTATCCTTCTCCTTGATTTTGAGAAGGCTTATGACAGGACTGAATGGAAATTTATTGACATGATGCTAAGGGCTTTTGGGTTCCCTAATGTCTTCTGCAATTACACTAAACTCTTACTCAAAGAGGCCCTGGCCCAAGTTGATGTGAATGGTTCTGTCTCTGACCCCTTCTCCTTGAGTAGATCAATCAGACAAGGCTATCTACTTGCCCCTGCCCTCTTTGTGATTCCTTCTAAAGCTCTGTCATACATTCTTAGAGATAACACCTTTTCTAAGGATGTCAAAGGTATCACCTTACCCAATAAGGAAAACTTGACTAATTGCCAATTTGTTGATGATACTAGCTTATTTGTTGACATGGAAGAAGAGAATTTCAGTAATCTGATTTAAAAAATTGACTTTTTTTGCTCTATTTCGGGGGCTAAGTTGTCCCAGGAAAAGTGTATTTGCCTTGGTTGGGATGACCAGCCTCCGGAATGGTTCATTAAGTATGGTTTTCAGTGGGGTGGGCAATAATATTGTACATTACCTAGGCATCACCTTCTCTGTTGATCCCTCTCTTAAAGATATGTGGCTTTGGGTTAAAAACAAAATCACCAAGAAATTTAACAATTGGTATAACAGGTCCTTGTCTTTGGCTGGTAGAATTCAGGTTTGTCAAAAAATACTCTCCTCCTATAATATCTACTACTCTTCTGCTTGGATGTTTAATAACTATCAAATCATGGAAATCCAAAAGGCCATAAGAAACTTCCTCTAGTCTGATGGTAAAGGCAATAAAAAAATGTATGTTGTTAAGTGGGACTGGTGTTGCACTGAAAAAAAGCTTGGGGGGCTTAGATTGAAAGATCTTAGATTCCAAGGGACAGCTTTGGCCACCAAGTGGATCTTCCACTGTGTTGAAGGAGAAGAACCATGGAAAGTTCTTATCAGAAGTAATATTGAGAGGGGATACCCTAAAAAGCCTAAAACTTGGGAGAATGTTCCATTTTGTGATCTTCTATTAGGTGACTTTCCTGTCACTGTGCAAGGATCTACTATCTTCAAGACCATTTGGAAATCTTGGGAGTCTTCTAGGTTCTATATTTATGGTAACTCATTCCATACTGATAATCTTCTACATGGTGAAAGGTCCATTTGGTGGAACTTCCATCTCTTGGGTAAGCCTCTGGCCCTGTCTCAAGGGTGCTCGGCTAAAATATGGAACAGATTGGGTATCTCCACTTTTATTGACCTTTTTGAGAATGGTTGTCTTATAAGCTAGGAAGTGTTAAGAAATAGGTTTAACCTTCCCACTGCTCATAAGAAAACCTATAACATGTTTGTTAAAGCATGTAAGGACCTCCCTACCTCCTGCTTTATTGATTCACATAGATACCTGAATATCAAATGGCTTGATGGCACTATGGCTACCAAAATCAAAGCCAAAAATGTGTATAGTATCCTGAGTAAATCAGAATATTATTGAGCATATTAACAAGCTCTGGTATACCTCTCTTGAGACTAACTGCTAGAGCAAAATCCTTAATAGAATGTGGAAATCTCCTATTGATCCTAAAATCAGATGCTTTAAATGGCTAATGCTCCTCAATAGACTTCCTATTAGCAGATATCCTGCTCCTACTAATGTTTGTAGTCTCTGCCATTGTCCTGACTCTTGTAGGCATATTCTCTTTGACTGTAAATTTGCTAAGAGGGTTTGGGCCTTATTTGGTATCACTTATCCTAAGTTCGTTGATATTTTTGAATTAATTAATGGTCATATTTAGGGACTTAAAAAAGATACTAATCTTCTTTGGAACATCTTTTCTTCTAACATCTTATGGGAGCTCTGGAAGTGCAGGAATGAAGAAAGGTATCAGGGTATCCATAGATCTCTTACCGAGTCTTCTTTGAAACTCACACATTTTAAAATTTTCTGGCAGGTCTGCATCGCTATGATGATCGAGAGGGAAAAGCTTATTAGGTTGCTCAAAATGGGGCACTCTACCATGTTCATTTTTGAGATGAAGGATGGGTATGACTATCGTAGACATATGGAGAATATGGCTCTTTTCAACAAAACGGTGAAAAGGCTACACAAGGAAATCAACAAGAACAAGAACGCTACTGACGACCAGATTTTTATGATAAATCAAATCCAGGCTAACAAAGGAATCATTTGGATGGAAGGGCCTCTTGGCTGGACTGCTTGGGTTGAAAATTTTGAAGTTCTTCTGCACTAATGCCTTTGTTGTAGATGCTTCTCTTTCTTTTTGAATATGTTGTATAAGGTACTTTGACTCATAGTTGGATTCCATGTGAGGCTTAGCCTCTGGATTGGAAATCTTCGTTGATACTTGTTGTTTATTTTGTTTGATTCCTCTATACTTAATATAAAAAATGACAACTTTTAAAAACTTGTATATATATGTTTAAGAAATTTGTGTTAAAATTAAATACCCCTCTAAAGATACAAAGAACATAGGAATATGTTCTATGGAATAAAAGATATTTCATATCATTGCATAAGCGTTTATGAAAATAATATAGGGTAATAATAGAATTGTTTAAATTGTAAAACATTGGATCTTGAGTTTTTCATAGACAATTAAAGATTGCATATGCCCATATTTTTATAGATTTATTTAATTTGAACTCAAGTGTGATAATTATATTTATACCACTTTTTACAAAGTAATTTGAGATTGTTTATCTTTTTCTTGGTTAATGTTGTAATGATGAATTTTATATACTAACATTATATCGATTTGATTAATAAATCCATATAATTATATAACAACAAGTAACACACTCTCACCTTAAGTTTGACTATCTTTTATCTGAATATATAGTAGCTAACTTTTTATTAAATTAAGAAAATATAATTTTTAATCATTCATAAAAATGGATGAATGTTATGGAGGAGCACTTTTAAATTCTAAGTATGATAGAGTCCAAAACAAATATGAAAAACCAAAGAACATCAAGTATTATGCACCAATACCAAAAGAGAGATGATATGTATTATCAAACTTTCCATAGAAACATATAAGTGTAAAATTGTATATAGCCTCCTATCTATTATTTGTGGAAACCAAATGATGAGAACCACATGAATAAGATCCAGCATAACATTTGCAAGATTGATTGTACCTATATCTATGATCTTGAGAAGTAAAAGGGTTAGGATTTACTTATTAATAATACAACAAAATGCAGTTTGACACAAATATATACTGCTGATATAATATAGCATTTGCAAGTAAACCTTGATTTTTGCTGTTTAAAAAAGACATACAGAAGATGGTCTGCCCAGCCAATCTCTGTATGTTTTGCATTCATAAAAAGTGACAGAATACTGACAAGGCAACCTGCAATCAGATAGACTGGAAGATTATTTACATTTGTCTCAGAATGAAGTGATAGGAAAAATTGATAGTGTTGTCTACTAAAGAATCAAACTAATAATTTTATTCCAACAGAAAGAATCAAGTATAACAAATGTGCTGACAAATGTGCTGGTAAACTTTGACAATATCATTAAGACTTTGTAGTTTATAATATTTTTTTACCTATTCCTCCATAATAAAATAAAAAATATAAAAATCCATACTTAAAGTATATTTTAAATACATTAAAATCTTGACTAATATATTCTATATTAAATTAGTTATACTTTAAGAAAACTGAAAAACAAATATAAAATATTAAAAAATTTAAAAAGTCACAACTTCTTTAATATCCTAACAAAAGCTATCCAAACCTAACTTATTACTTAATCGTCTTACATTAAGCAATCTCGCATAACCATTGCACCCACATGGCATGGTGCAATTTTTAATATGCATTTTATTCTCTGAAAGAGACGGGGATGAAGTGCGGTCATTTGAGATAGGAGAGAGCAATTTTTCCACCACCACCATGAGGCAAGAATCCTCCAGGCATCGACTCACTGCCAGTGGAGTAAACAATCTTCAGTATTTCAGCAGGGGTTCGTGAAAATGCCATGGAGTACATATCTCCTGCAAGAATGTTGCCACTCACTTTTCCTTCTGCTCCCTCCTTTTTTGGAACCACCAGACCTTCGTCCACATCTACAGTGTGCCCAAGATTGTTTCTCAGCGTGGAAATCTTGTCTGTGAATTCTGCCACTGTGTATCGGTATGGCTTCACCTTCTCAGACAACCTTTCATATAAAAATCCGCGTATCACTGCATCCTGTGCAGATTCTACTCCAAGAAGGCCTGCTACAAGCTAATGCAGACACAGAGTACTAAATTTAGTAACTACAATGCTAAATCAAATTGACCACAGATTAAATCGAAGTTGTTAAATTCTCACTGTTGTTTCTCGATTTAATTGTGGGAGATTTTTCTCATTATTTTAACTTTCAATTATTTTGATGATAAATCAAGATTCTGATCCAATTATCTTGATGATAAACCAGAGATGTGGATCCAAAATATTGATGCAAAAGATCTTGTAGGAAAGAGAAACGCCAATTCATATATATTGTGAAAATCTGATAACATTTGTGTGATATGGTGTAGTATTAGTATTTTTAGGGTTTGCATTGCTAGGATTTGTTTACATTTTCCCTTCTAATATAATTTAAACAATAAATAACAAAAAAACGTTTCTATGGCATATAGCATTAGGGCCACTCACCCGCTTTGCAGTTGCAGATTGGAGCTGAGGATTGGTGCCAACATAGCCTGTAAGCCCAACATAAGGAATTAAATAGCTGGCAAGCAGATAATTCAGAGAGTTAGCATAAGGATCGAATGACGGGTTCAATTTGGTATGGAATGCAGCGTCCACTGCATTGGAAAACACCTCAGCACTCAGATTTAGAAGAGGTCGAGGGAAGCCTTTCACAGTTGCCTTTATAGCCCTTCATTTGCATGACAAGAGACATATTAAGACATTAGGTTTTCACAAACTATGAAATTGGTATAACTGTTTTTTTTTTTGAGAAAATTGTGTTATAAATTTTATGCATTATTGGAAGAACATTTGTGATCCGTCATCCAGTTGATATAGTCATAATAGAAATTAGAAATAATAAATAATAGATAAGAAAGTTTAATCTAAAATATTGATAAAAAACTATTATACAATCTATTAAAAAAACAAAAAAAACAAATAATAGATTACGATTTGTGATCGAACACAACAAAAAAAACTATGTTAGCAGTGATAACATGTAGTTCTCTGTCAGTCAATACTGGATTTGCAATGGTAGTCTTTGCTATGAGTTTCCGTGAAGTTTGTGTTACATGCTCTTCTTTTTGTATAAGCTAATTAAGGAGGATTACTGGTTTACTCTTTATGCCTCTTGAGATCTACCTTAGTTTCCTCTGTAATTTAAGTCATTACCCATTGTAAATCTAAGTTTTGTATCAATTGACATACAATGTGATTAATAGAATTCTATTCTTGTGCAACTCTGTTTTCTGTAATTTTATTTCAGCAAGTTTTCTTCCTAACTAGATCTCTAACTCGTTTTGCATTATTAGCTGCAAAACTCTACAAACTAACATACAGTTAATTCAAAGCAAGAACAGTAAATTCACTCATATTAATTCATCACTATATATATATAATTCTGTTAAGGAGTTCTACAGCAAACTGAATATGGTTGAGAACTAATTAGAGGCCATTAATAATGACAAATTAAGATTAACAGACACCTCTATTTCTCTTTATTGGTACGTAAGCAGCATACATAATTCAATTGCGAATCGTACTCTCTAACACAATCTAATCTAAAACCAGATTAACTGACAGCGAACGAAGATTAGGAGACACTCCAACTAATTTCAACTAGTTTCCTCTGTAATTTATTCATTGTAATGTAATCTAGTTTCCTCTGTAATTTCAGTCATTACCGCTATTTATTCATTGTAAATCTAAGTTTTGTATCAATTAAGATACAATGTGATCAATAGAATTCTATTCTTGTACAACTCTATTTTCTGTATTTTTATTTCAGCAAGTTTTCTTTTTTCTTCCTAATTAGATCTCTAATTAGTTTTGCATTATTAGCTGCAAAATTTTACAACCTAACCTACAGACAATTCAAAGTAAATACAGAATATAAGAACAGTATAACAAATTCACTCATATTAATTCATCACTAGTTTCATTTATATATATATATAGTTACAAATAATCTCAATAATCATCCTATTATTCTGTTAAGGAATTCTACAGCAAACTAAATATGATTGAGAACAAATTAAAGACCATTAATAATGACAAATTAAGATTAACAGAGACCTCTATTTCTCTTTATTGATACGTAAGCAGCATACATAATTCAATTACGAATCGTATTCTCTAACACAATCTAATCTAAAAACAGATTAACTGAGACGACAACTGACAGCAAACGAAGATTAGCAGACACTCCTACTGGTCTTTATTGAAACTTACACAGCACACGGTTAATTTAATTATGAATTGTAATCTCTAACACAATCTAATCGAAAAACAATTATAACCGTGTGGAAAGGCACAATTGGGTTCCCCAATGTTATCCATGTTAGCAGACTTATCATCAAGCTTAGTCATCATTCTGATAAAAAAAAGCATATAAATTCTATGATGCAGACTCACCTCAGGTGACCAACTTCCTGGTAAGCAAATTCCAGGATTATATCGTGGACGACAGGTTTCAGATTTGCTTTCATGCCTCCCACTGGCGGAGGTCCTCCGCTAGGCAATTCTGGTGCAACTACATCTAGCCCATACCCAAGAGCTCCGAACAGAAAGAATTCAGCCTCCAAGTACTCTAAATTTAGAGGAAATTCAACTAAATCTACATCTCCAGCCAGAACTTTCCCCGGCACGTAGCTTCCATTTTGCATGAAATTCACTTCTGTACCCTCACACAGACATGCAAAAAGAAGCACCGCCAAAAGCCCAGTATTATATCCTAATTGAGCCATTACTTACTATGTTTTTACTTTAGAGCACTGCTCTGACTCCATATATATAAACACCTTTTTCAATGCTTTCCCTCGTGGTAAACATGGCCGTCTTCCCAGAATCTTCTCCAGATTTGTTTCCATCCCCTACGCAACAAACTCGTTGACAATTATATGTTTCTCGTTGCCCTTGGAGTTTGAATTAACAACAATTAATGGAAGATGGTTGGTTGCTTTCATAGTTTAGAAAAATGAGTCTTTTATTATCAAAGATTTTTTTTATTTTATTTTAATTTTTTAATATTTTAATTTTTTAATTTTTTGTGTTGTTTAGATCAAATATATATATTTTAAATGTAGAAGTTGAGAGTTAGATACAAGTCTGAATCTTCAGATATCTTGTGTATTTTGATAGTTTTGAAAAATATAATTTTATTTTATTTTTTATATTATTATATTTAAATTGATTTATTTATATAGTCTTGAAAAATGAGTCTTTCTATTAAAAAAAATATTGTAGTTGTCTCAAAAAATATATAAAAGTTAGGAACATGTTTCATGTAATAAGAAGAAAATGTAAAGATATTTCATGTCATTGTATATGTACTTGTGAAACAATATAGAATTATAACAAAGTGTTTAATTTGTCAAACTATAATTTGAAGCTTCTAAAATACATGATGGCATATACCCATATTTCTATAGACGTATTTATTCTGAACACAAATCTCTTAAATATAGAGATGTACATTTTTAGATAGTGTCAATTGAGATATATTTAATTTTTTTTTTTGTGTGTAAAATTTTGCATCAACCTTTCAGATCATACCTTATAAAAATGTGTATATATATAATTAAAAGATTTATGTTCAAATCAAATAACTCTAAATATATAGAAAATGTACGAGCATATTTCATAGAAGAAATAATTTCCCATGTCATTGCTTATACATACCAAAATCATTATAGATAAATTTAATTTGAACATAAGAATTTTTCTTGGTTACTATTGTAATGATGAAATTTATAAAGTGAGAATATATCTATTTGATTAATAAATTAATATAATTATATAGCAACAAGTAACGTAATATTATATTAATTTTGACTCTTTTTTATAAGTATGTCTTAGTAGTTAGCTATTTATCAAGCTAAAAAATATAATAGGAAATTATTCACAATAAAGGGATGGGTTGTATGAATAAACACCATTTAATTATAGGTAGGATAAATTGTAAAATAAGGATGAAATATCAAAGCATGTTAAGTATCTAAAACGATCCCAACTGAGATGCTCTTTATTATAAAACCTTCTTGAGATACAACTAGGGACAAATTCATCTATAGGTTCATAATTATGAAGATCTCTCTCCTCTTTAGGAGTGTCTTTTGAGGCAAGGTGAGCACCATATAGGGAGATGACCAAATCTAAGTTTGGAAACTTTTCTTAATTATGTAACCTAGTAGCACACATCCATGGGAGGAAGTAGATTGTAGCCAAGAATGTTTAAACAATCCTCCATTAAAATATTATCTCTAGGACATAGATAATGTGAACAATAGGAATAAGAGCCTCTATAACATTTGGAAGAATGGTTGTAACCACATGTATACCCTTGAGAAGAAAATAGATTAGGAGTTACTTGTGTCACAATGCAAGGAGCAATATCCGAATGACCTCAAAAGTATCCTAGAGATAAGAACATTAGAATAAATTATTTAATCATTATATAGATAAAAATATCTATCTTTATTGTAGTCACTTAATTTTTATCCTTAATCCTAATTATTTACTAAATAAAATAATACTATTCTCATTTTTATTTAAGTCCTAATTCATTTTTAAGTCTAACCCCCTTCTCACATATGATATAATTAAATAAATTGATTAAACCCTTCATAAATAACTACTTTAAATGAATTATTTTTAAAATATATTATTCTCCACCAATCTCATGACATCTTTAATATTTAAATTAAATGATCCCTTTACTTCCTACACTCAATCTCTTAACCACTCAGCCAACTTAATATTAGCCATCCATTTATCTTAACTCAATCATTGATATCTATACTTCAAACCTACAAATCTCTCTACCCCTACCATTATTTTGTCCATGTGAGCAATAATATTTCCAACATTAGGAGTGCATCAAAGATTCAATTTGTTTAGTAATATTTCATTATTTCATTTTAAGTTGTTTTCCTTATTTTTTAATCTAAATTTTAATGATGAAATTTTAAGTATTTTATTATATTTTGAAAATGACTTAGATTTTTTACTCAATATATCATATTGTAGTTAATAAGATATTATTTTATAATATTTTAATAAATAAAATATAAATGATTTCTCTTTCTAAGAATGTTTCTAATTGTCAAAATATAATATCATATAGAATATTGTTAAATTTCAAGCAATCGATTTGTTAACTTATTTAATTATAATAATAAATTCAAGATATTTAACCCTTTTCTAAAAAAAACCCACACTCCAAATAATGAGATCAATTGTATTAATAAAAAACAACAACAACATTTACAATACAATCTCAGAGTTGTGCTCTTCAAGAGTCTTCACACTATTACAAGATTCAGGAATAATTCCAGCAACATAATAGATTCTATCGATAATGCTTCATATGATTTCTCTTCTACAACACTTTGTATTTATAGAGTTTATAATGAAAAAGGAAGCAATACTTTGTTCTTAGCTATTACATAAATAATATTTCATAATGCAAAAGGAAGCAATACTTTGTGCCTAGCTTTACATAAACAATATTTCATAGAACCTTTTATTTTAATCCAAGCCAATCCAAGCAACATAGGACCATTAAAAATAATAAAATTAAATTCACCTGGGACTCCTAAGATTGAGGTCATAGAAACAACACATCATCTAAACTTATCAGTGCTCTTTGGCTTCATCATTGCATCAATGATATTTCCCAAAGTATCATTTTTTCCAACTTCACCTTTCCATCATCCACCATAATGCAAATCAAAAATCAAGACCTCCAAATAGGAGTGTTGATTTTCATAGTCGCTACACAACTCCTTCAACTTTTCAAATAAGATGAATATTTTTAGGAAATGAAAATAACCAACTAAGATATGAATTTTACTTCATTAAACTTCTAAAAATGTGTAGAAGCACTTATGAGAGACCACTTTCTGAAAATTAATTTTAACTTCCCAATGAAAGTTTTTTCTTCTATAAACTTGTACAATAAAATCTCTCATATTCATCTATATGAACACATGCTCAATATAATTTTCCTACTAGCACCACCAACCTAAGTTTCAAACCGCAATCTCCTCAAAACCAAATTTCTACAACAAGCAAAACAAACTAAACAAAACTCTTAAATCTACAAATCTATTTTTAATTTATCATTTCTCTTCATTTCCAATTTATAATATTTTACATAGTTTCTTCCACTGCTCTCCTTCTACTCTTCTATACACCTCCTTCTTACTATTGTTTTGTATTATCTCATCTCTCTTTCAACATACTTTTCCTCTTCATCTCTATTTTGGCATACTCTTCCTTTCCTCTACAATGCACTGATTTCTTTCATTTTTTTAATCTTAATCTTTAGCAGTGATTCTTCCTCTCTTACTTGTACACTTATTTAAAATTGAAAGAAAAAAATTCCTAAAAACTCTTGAATTTAAAAATACACAGTTGACAAGGAGAAAATTAGAGTATTTAGGAATTTTTTCTTTCAATTTAGTAAGATACAACAATCAGGCTATCAAAACTAAAAGTAATATTACCCAGATCAAAACTAATATCAAAACACAGTATCATAAGCCAATTAGATTTTTTGAAAACATGAGTATCTTCCATGTACTCTTCTTCTATAGAGGATAAAGTGAATATAGCCCATTTGTTAGAATATGTAATCTTTCCTTGGTGAAATATATTATAAACCAAGGTAGTTTAGTTTATTTATTATGTAAGTAGGAGATTCCTATAGAATCCCTACATGAACACTTGTCCTCTTTTCCATGTG
>MU226925.1:3862396-3873098 GCA_018584345.1 Thuja plicata | reverse complement strand
AGCGAGATCCTAAGGCCAAATTTATGTTTTATTACACTTAATTATTATGATAAAATAGCTTGAGGAACATGTAAGAAATAAATGGACAAGATACCTACCTCATAACATAGCAGATCTGGAAAAACTCTTTTTCTGAGGTCTATATTGAGTTTTTGTAAAATCTGATAGTTGATCCCGAACTAGAACGTAGAGACGAACAAAACCCAGAAATATTTTTCCATTCTGATGTTGTCTTATGAAAAAGGTTGACCTTGACCAACAATGTCACCCCTGACCCAATAATGTCGACCCTGACCTGCACAATGTTGACAGAAAAACTGTTTGTGGATCTCAGAAGTTTGCTAAAAAGGGTATCCAAATCTGGTCTCAGATCTACCGTCCTACACCTGTAACTCTCAAAAACAACACCTGCAAATATCTGAAAAGAGGGATTTTGGGGTGGCTATATAGGGTTTTGCCTTAGTCAAACCCCTATTTTGGTGATCTCCACCTCCACGAATAGCCGAATATAGAATGTAATGTGTGTGTGTATTGATCTTTTGAAAAGAGCTTTTAAACATGCAATATCAAGATCTAATCTTCTAGATTAACAATCCTAACATAACATGGAAATGAGAAAGCAATGCATAGATTTGAATATGAAAAAGAAAGCATACCAAGCCCCCAAGGCTAAAGTATTCCCATCAACTCACAATCCAATATTGCTACCCCATGGTAATGTCTTTTGAATGCTTGAATGTTGAAAATAGTAGATCTAAAGAGAGAGCCTTCTTGCTTCAATGAAGATTCACCATAGATTATCCTCCAAAAATGCTTGATAGAAGATGATGATATGTCCACCTTGCTTGTCCTTCTATATCATCCTCTTGCTTGTTTGCATCATCATTTCATCATGTCCTCTCCCGATTTCGTTTCATGATCAAATGAAGGCAAAAGAGAGTGTTTATATAGAGATCTCAACATAGGCCTCCTAGGGCAATGCAAGGGATCCAAATTTATATTTCACCTCGAATCATGGTCCAATCAAATTTTCCAACTAAGGAGAAAACATATTAATTCAAATATCGGAGAAAACACTTCCACATCCAAACCCGGGGACCTATTTTAAGTTCCGGGCCCCGTTAAGCTCCAGATTTGAAAGTGGGGACCAATACCTGGAAAAGGTCTATGTCGACCTCAACCCTAACCTAGGTCAGGGTTGACCTCAACCCTGACCTAGGTCAGGGTCAACCTCGAACCTGACCTGAGGTTTCAGGTAGGGATCACCAAAAAGTTGCAGAAAGGTTTCCAGATCAGGCAGGGACCTAGAATGGTAGGGGAATGTGCCAGAATGTTTAAGAAGGCTTAGAGGCCCAAAGAGAGTAGGATGAGGCCCAAGAGGACCAATACATAGATCCTACCTAGAGAGAAGAGCCATGGAGAGATAAATCTAGGAGAGTCCACAAGATCCTAACCCTAATTTCATCTACACATGTATAATCAAGCACATATGCAAATCTAATATGCCAACCACACTAAATGAGGGTGCTAAGCCCATCAAAATGGAAGTGCTTCCATTTTAAGATGATACAATAATAACAAATTTTAAGAGCGCTAATAGAAGAATCTTTTAACATCACTCCAAGTACATATTAGGGATAAATGATCTAGCAACCTTTTTTGTTTTCTTATCCTTCTTTTGAGGATAGTTTCTATTGAATCTTGTTTTATCTATGATTTACAAATCAAACTATTGCGGCTTAGTTTTTAAGATAGCTAAAGAATATTTGTATTTTTTATAGTTTTATTCATATTTTTTCTTCACTTTTTTCTTTGAGGAAGGTTATATATTTTGTAAATTTTTGTAACTTGTAATTAAATAAATAATATATTTTTTTATTCTTACTCTAATTTTTTCCTCTTTCATCTACAACTTCTCTTCTTTTCCTTTTAGCTAGATCCATATTGTGATTTGCAAATTTAGTGGAGCACACGGTTACTATGAAGGAGCATTATATCAAGTTATTTTGTAGGAACTGAAGATTATACCTTATAAAGAATGGAATTTTTAGGATCTACAAATCTGACGCCATATAACTATTTTGAATAGAAGCTTAAGATTCTGCCTCAGTTCAGAAGTAGAGGCTTGTATTGGATAGTAATGGCGACAGAGGTTGAACCAAACCATGAAGTTGAGAAATATAAATATTTCCCTGACATGGATGAACCTTTAGTCTTCTATACTTATTCATGTCTATAGAATCAATGTTTCATGTTTAAGCATGCACAACTCCAAACCAAGTTTGAACTTATATAATATAAAATGGTAATCAATGGTCGACCACCTAATCAATCATACATTAGAAGACCCAAAATCTGGATCTTAGGCCAAATCTAATTTGTACAACCCAAATGGATGAAGAGATACAAATTCAAGATCTACCTAAGAGGAGGATTCATGGTATTCCTTATGAGATGTGGGAGAATATGGCAAGGGATCTTATGTTTATGACTAAAATAAGATATAATAGAAAAGTCCAATAGAAGATCTAATCTAATGTATCAAAGTAGATGCAAGATATAGAAGTAGGAACATGTACACCTACAAATAGAAGAAGAAGAAGAAGGTAATCAGATGTTATTTTTCTGACTAAAAGAATCCTGAAATGACCTAATACCTAAATCTAGCAATCTGTAACCTGCAACTCTGAAACCTTCAACTCTCTATTATGCTATTAGAATAGGTCAAAAGTGGTTCAACCTATACCAAGGTATAGGTTGAAGGTTTGATATGTACCTCAGACGACCAAAATCAAAAACAAAAAGTTGATCTAGGAAAGTCCATTGATTGTACTTTTGGATTTGTAATAGGATCTACACTCAGAACATCAGGGTATAGGTAAAAGGTTTGATGTATACCCAATACTGTCAAAATCTTGAACAGAAAAGTGGATCTAGAAAGGTCTTTAGATTGGATTCTCTAATCTACAGTTATATCTAAACTTCATACATGCACCTACACACAAGAGACAAGGGGAAATTATTGGGGGAAGGGGCTTGCCTTGGTCAATCCCTTGTTTAGGAATTGATTATGAATTGACATAAAGGAAATCCTATCATTTAGAATAGATTAAATCTAAGAATCGAAATGTATCATACCATGTAGATGCAATTATACTTAGTATTAGATCAAACATGTTAATGCAATAGCCTTGACTCAACACAAAAAACTAAAAGGAAATCATGTCAGAAAATACCTCATGTAGTAGATTCTTGTAATTTGACTTAGTATTGGATTGAAGAAGAAGATGAGGAAGACTTGAATACATGAATGTAGTGTTAGAATTTGAAGAATTCAACCACCAAGATCCACTGTTTGCAAAAAACCTATTACAAAAGCAAAGATTGGAGACAAAACTCAGAATTATCTTAAAGATAAAATATTCATTCAGAGAGGGAATAATAATTACAAAGAGATAATCCTTATAAAGGAGATAAAAAACTGGAAGGTGGAGAAACCTAGGTTGCGTGATAATAATTAATAAAGAATTAATTATTATATGCCTAAAGTTTAGCTTAAGTAAACTAGAGATAAAAAGTTGACTGAATAATTAAATCAATAATGATTTAGTTAATAAGGTATACATACTTTTTTTACCCTAACACTCCCCTTAAGATAAAATTAGGGAGAAGATAAAAACCTAGAAACAACTACTGAAAGCATGGAATTTGGGTCCCAGAAACAAGGCCTGATCAAGTAAACAATCACAACCAAATCTCTCTAAAGTGGAGAAATAGAGAAAACCACATGGGAGAAAAATCTACTCTAAAAAGAGATGAAAAAGCATGTAGAAAAGAAATGGCTCAAGAGAGTCTCTCAAAACCATAAGTACAACCAACCCCCTCAAGAGAGAAAATCAAGACTCCAAAGCCCCCCAAAATGATATAACCCCTGTGTCGATGATCAAACCAATGTGGATCCAATGCGAAAGAAACAAAGGCAAGGGACAATGAAGAGAAAACCCTTGAATGTGAGGTGAAACTGGAAGGCCTAGCTGATGCTCAAAAGATAATGCATGAGACTCCTGTGATGGAATTTACAATGAAGGTGGGCCAATAGATGTACTAAATCTATCATCTAAGAGGAGACGAATGTCCTCTGATATGTCATCAACAACTAGACTAGGTGGCTCTATGCATGAAGTGATGATGTTAGGTAATGCTGGAGAGGAATCATGCTGAACGACTATAAACTCAATAGGAGGTGGAGGTGTAAAAATCACAACACTAGTCTCAAGAACAAGACATAAGTTTAAGTGACTTGACCTTACCTGAATAGGCTCTCGTGAAAAAGGAGAGCTATTCTCTAATAATGGAGATGGTGGACCAAAATTAGAGAAGGAGTGCAAGCAAGAAGAATGATCAACTGCCCTTATTTTAACAATATTGCATGTCTCTCTATCTCTCATGTGTATTGAATCTGGAGTGAACTTAAATGACTTCCTTGTCCCACTGTGAGTAATCTGAAAGATGGAGAGAATTTTAGAGGACAAAGATGGAACACATAGTATATCATAGAATGCACCATCCTCAATGTCAATAGAACCTTTCCCACATACAATCATAACAATGTTATTCCCCATCAAAATGTGTGGGGTAGGAGAAGCCTCAAAAGAAGAGAATAAATTGTTGATATTATGGTGACTGATCATGTAGTAGGGGTTGATATTGTGGTGACATATCTAGAAAAAGAAGACCAACATTGTAAAACCCCAAAATGGTTGATTTTAGAGGTTTCCCTAAAATGCATGTTATAAGCATTTGAGATGTATAATGCATTGTAAGTTTGTGTACATTTTTTCTGGATAATAAGAAAGGTTGGACAGTTGTGTAGGTGGACATAGCCCAAAATTGGGTGAACCACATTAAATCTGTGTGTTATATGTGTTTAGTTTCTTTTTTCTATTGTTTCTGTGTATAACTGTTTATTCTTATATTGTTCTGGTTATGTCAAACCCTAACATAAATCCTGAGAAGATTTCATATGGTGTGAAGCACCTGAATATAGTAGTCATATAGAAGAGTGTGGAATAATGGTTGCACATAATGCATGACCCTTTCCATTGTCTCGTCCATCTTTCTAAAATGATGATGAAGAAGAAGACCTGTGAGAAGTCAAAGAAGGAACATAAATGTTTCTCTTGTGAATAAGAGCTGTCAAATCAGATATTTGTTTTGCATATCCATCTATCTTATTCTCATAACAATTTGATATTCATCATGATTGAGATTTTTACAATAATCACCCTGAGGTCTTTATGTCTTCGATTTTCCCCCTTGGGAGAAGGTGGGCCAAAGGAGTACTAAAAATTAGAATCCTTCCTAGACTCTATGGTCAGTGATATTTGTCTTTCGTCCAGATTCCCTGAAGTGGAGTGAGATACTAATGTACGAAACTTTGATCATGTTAGAGAATCAAGCTGAGATAGATTTTCCTTCTCATGAGTCAAATGATCAAAAAACACATCAAATGTAGGAATGTTTAATCGTGGACCCAAAGCATCCATGGTAGAATAGAAGGTAGAAGAGAATATTTGAAAGGGACCATGAAGCTTAGAAAGAATTAGGTAAATGCACTCTGTATCTGTCTTATTCTTTCCACAACCATGCAAGATAGATCTGATAGATTTGAATTTTGTGAAGAAATCCTCGATAGAATAAAATATCTCAGGACCCAAAGCTATCAATTCAACATCAATCTATACTGCCCTGAACTCATTGACTATGCTAAAGAGAGTTTGGAACTTCTCCATATATCAAGATGGGTATCACATCCATCAAGATGGAAGAGAAAACTATCTGAAACATGTAGAGACATCACACCCATGGCCTCATCCATCTTATTCATGTGTTACATGACCTCGTAAGGACAAGTTAAGGCTGTTTGAATGGTGTCTAAATGATGCAAGGATGGTCAGAGAATAGGGGCCCAAGACACTCTCAGCTATCCAAATCTTGTTCCATAACAAATCATAAGCAACAACAAAGAAAGGGAGAGAAGAACAACATAAATTTTTTATTATTTCATCAAACTTATTATATGTCGGGCTGTAAGGCCATCCTGGATTCGGCCATATACATTTAGATGTTTAGAGAATAATCATCATACATGCAAGGTCGTAGACCTGCAATCTAAACCTTCTAACACTATCTTATATATCTCCAAACCTCATCATCCCTAATCTACGAACACAAATATATATATATATATATATATATATATATATATATATATATATGAGTCCACCAAAGAGGTCAGTATTTAGGTCTTAAAGATCCCACATAGGAAACAAAAAAGGCCCAGATTTAGGTCTACAAATATCCCAACATTAATTACGCTATGGAAATTAAATGCAGAAGTCAGCCAGAAGATCCAACATCAAAATACACAACTCGGTAAGAAAGAAAACCAAGAAAAGAGACTAGTCTGTGAAAAACCACCGAGTAGCCAAACAACTATCAAGAGCCATCGATAAGTCAAAATAGAAACAAGTTACCGAGCCTGAGTGGAGAACAAATAAGTCTTCAACTGAGTGAGAAAAAGTAGTTACTGAGTAGCTTCCAACAAGCTACCAAACCAAAGAAAACATATTTTTGGTTGACCAGGATTACCAAAGAACCCAAGATGTCGATCCTGCATCAGACACCTGGGGTTAAAAGAAATGATTCCCTGAATCACGTGTCAGGTTCAACCTAAATTGATTTCAATTCAGATTGAGAAATCCAAGATGAGTCCTCAATCGGTCTATTCTTCCATTTTTTCAGATGCTCCATGTAATTCTTTCCTCTTGTACTTCTGCCAATTCTATGTTTGAAAATCTGCTCAAGTTCTTCCATCTATTTCTTAGGATAATCAATTGGTACTGTCACTTCTTCATCAGGTGCATGATACTCATACAAGTCAGAAATATTGAATATAGGTGATATCTATGTCATTAGGTCATTCTACTCCATAAGCATTTCCACTATCAAATCTTCTCGATATCTTGCAAGGACCAAATTTCTTCATCTCCAATTTACCAATGTTCCAACAGGAAATATGCCTTTCTTCAAATGACTCATAATTGCATCACCAACTTAAAATGTCTTATGTCTTCTTGATCTATTTGCACTATCCTTGTATTTCTGATTACTTTGCTCCAACTAATGTTTTACATCTTCATGTGCAATGTCTTCATAAACTCAGATTTTTTTTCTCCTTCATCACTTCTTTTCTCTTCTCCAGCAATATCTCTTAAGTCTAATATACCTCTCAATTGTGTGCCATGAACAATGTCAAAAGGTGTCTTTCCCTGGTACTTCTATTCACTGAACTAATATATGCAAATTCTTCTTGTGCCAACATCAAATCCTAGTTAGTTAGTGTGTCTCCAACTAAGCATCTCAACAGGTTACCCAAACTTCATTTTACAACCTCTCTTTGTTCATCAGTCTGTGGATGAAATGTAAAACTATATTTCAACTTGGTATCCAGCTTCTTCCAAAGTGTTTTCCAAAAATAGCTAACAAACTTACTATCTTGGTCAGAGATGATACTCTTTGGTAATCCATGCAATCAGACAATCTCCTTAAAGAAAATATTTTCTATATGTATTGTATCTGATTTTTTCTTTCATGGTATGAAAAGTGTCATTTTGGAAAATCTATCCTCAATAAAAAAAATGCAATCATTACCTCTTGTTATCCTCGATAAGCCAAGAAAAAAATCCATGCTGATATCACTCCAAGGTTTCTCAGAAATAGTGATCGGTGTATATAAACTAGTATTTTGAATTAATCCTCTTACAACTTGATAAAATCCACAAATTTTCACAAATTTTTGAACATCTTTATACAACTCAAGCCAAAAATACCTTTCCTTAAGAAAACTCAATATCTTATCAATTCCAAAATGTCCAGCCAAACCACTACTATGTTTTTCCTTAATCAAATTAGTTCTCATCGACCCTCTCGGTATACACAACTGAATGCCTTTGAAAAACATAACTTCTTAAATGAAATAGTATTTATAATTATTTAGTGATTTGGAATAGGTTCTCTTCACACTCTCCACTGCTCAGAAAAATCAGGGTCATTTTCATACAAATGCTTCATGTCATCAAAACCAAGAACCTCAATTCTCATTTCAGTCAACAAAGATATTCTTCTACTCAATGCATTAGCAACTCGGTTAGAAGTTCCACTCTTATGATTTATTACAAATGTGAAACTTTGTAAATACTCTACCCATTTCATATGTCTCTGACTCAACTTATTCCGACTACCCAAATACCGTAAAGGCTTATGATAAGTATATAGCACAAATTCTCTTGGCATTAAAAAATGTCTCCATTTCTATAGAGCTTGAACAATAGCATAGAATTCTTGATCTTAGACAAAATATTTCCTCTTAGCATCATTCAACTTTTCACTAAAGAAAGCAACAAGTTTACCTTCTTGAGTCAATACAACTACTATTGCACTTCCACTTGCATCACATTCAACTTGAAATACCTTATTGAAATCAGGTAGGGCTAACACAGGTAAGTCAACAACCTTTTGTTTCAAAGCCTCAAAACCTTTATCAGCTCCATATGTCCATTTAAATTATCTTTTTATCTCCCCTCATTATCTCAGTCATAGCATTACAAATAGAACTGAAATTTTTTATGAATTTTCTGTAAAAACTTGTCAATCCATGAAATGATCTTACCTCACTGACATTCTCAGGTGTAGGCCAGCTAAGTATAGCTTCACATTTCTCAGGATCCATCTTCAAAACATTAGCTAAAATAAAAAAACCTAAATACATAAGTTCTTCATTCATGAAGGAACACTTTTTCAAATTTATCAGCAACTTTTCCTCTTTCAATCTTTGCAAAAATTGTCTTATGTGCATCAAATTCTCTTCTCTAAATTCTTACTGAATATCAAAATATCATCCAAGTATACGATCACACATTTATTCAAAACTTCATTCATCAATCTCATAAATGTACTTGGTGCATTAGTTAAACCAAAAGGCATAACCAACCACTCATACAAACCTTCTTTTGTCTTGAAAGAAGTCTTCCATTCATCACCTTCTCCGATTTTGATATGATGATATCCGATCTTCAAATCAATCTTGGTAAAATATTTTTCTCCACTCAAAGAATCCATTATATCATCCATCCTCACTATAGGAGACCTATACTTAATTGTTATCATGTTGATTGCTCTTGAATCAATGAAAATTCACCATTCTCCATTCTTCTTAGGTGCTAATACTTCTCGTATTGTACATGGACTCAAAATTTATCTGATCAAACCCTTGTTCAACAATTCATGAATTTTTTGGTTGAGTTCCTTATTTTCCAGTTGTTGTCAATCAGTCTGGTGCCTATTTGAAAACATTGCTCCAAGAATTAAATACATACAATGACTAATATCTCTCATTAGTAGCAAACCATCAGGTGCGTTATCTAAAATTATCTCCTTGTACTCGGTAAGTAATTTCTCAACCTCTGGAGTAACTTCATCTTTTGTATTCTTACTCGGTTTGTTAGGAATCAAAGCATAAGAAATATCATTCCTTTTCAAATCCTTAAAAAACTATCTACCTTCCATCAAACAAACTTTCACAAATGTACATATTTCTCCAACAGATTCTTCAATCAAAGGTAATAAGATTTTCTTCTTACCACCAACCCAAATAGTATATCTATTCACTCTTCCATCATGTGTAGCATGTCTATCATATTTTCAAGGTCTACCCAACAAAATATGACAACAATCCATAGGCATAATATCACACAACACCGTATCATAATACTTCCCAATTTTTAGATTCACAAAACATTGTTCACTAACCATTAATGTATGATGATCCTTGATCCATGAAATCTGATAGGGCTTCAGGTGCTTTAGTCTTTCCAACTCCAATTTTTTGACCATCTCCTTAGATGCTAGATTCTCTGAGCTTCCACTATCAGCAATTACATTCCAAACTTTGTCTACAAGTCTACATCTGGTCTTGAACAAACATGTCCTTATAGGATCTTTCTTATCTTTCTCACTCCATAGTATCCTTCTAATCATTAGATTTCCTTCCTTCTCTGGGTCATTCGGTGACTCTTCTTGCACTAAAGCATTTCTGCTACTAACAACTTTCTTGCTTGCACGTGTACACTCAAAAGTCTTATGTCCTTTCCAAAATTGTAACAAGTTGCTTGGAACCCTCTTTTGTTATAACCAGCTCGGGAGTAATTTCCTCTTCCTTTGAATGAACTTCCTATCAGTAATAACTAAGAGGGGTTGGTGAATCAGTGGCCTCAAAGATTTATCCTTTTCAAATTTAATCCACCAATCAATACACCTCAGATTATTAAGTCCCTACAAGATGTATGCCTTTGAAATACTTGAAATAAATAACTGTTTGTTAGTTTACCTTGTCAATCCTTATTCTCCTTGATTACCAATAAGCAGTAAAACTTATTTACCGATACTCAGTAAATATGCAGATTATACCAATCAATCCAGAAATGCATATGTGAAATGTAAAACAATAAAGTAATCAACCATACACACATAACACAAGGATTTTAACGTGGAAACCCTGTTAAGGGAAAAACCACTGGGACCGGTACCCCAAATTTTCACTCTTCTGAAGTGAGCCCTATTAGGAGCCAACCCTGTTAAAGGT
>MU226925.1:3807814-3835192 GCA_018584345.1 Thuja plicata | reverse complement strand
ATATAATACTAATGCTATTACCATCTAATATTAATATTAAAACAAATGAAATTTATAATATATAAACTAAAACTCATAAAATTGAAAAATTGAAAAAACTTGAATCATAAAATTTTGAAATCAAAATATTGTATTTTGGCGGGGGATATCGGATATATGATAATATCATATATACAATTACGCTTGGTAGTTGCTTTGGGTTTTGGCTTTCCAATGCCAAACGTGGTTGGTTAACCCAAATGACGTGTTCACCATATTTTCTGTGATCTACAAACTTAGACAATGTAGCTGACAACCTTTTTTCACCCAAAATTGATGAAATGAAAAAGGATTTATTAAAGACGTTATCATCTTTCCATCAATATAATTGCTGTCAGAATTTGAGTTCAGTAAGTAATTATTACTTATTTTCTAGTTGAGATATCTCTAAAGTCCTGATTGACATACTGATTGAAAAACAACCATAACTTTCAAACGGTTTAACCTTTTTGAAATCTAAAATATGCGTCACATTCTATGCTTCGCCTACTATTAGAAAAAAAAAGGTTGCAATTTTGTAAATTTTAGAATTAGTTAAGGTGGTCAGACATGAGAGTTTTTTAATTTTGAATAAGTTGTAGCAGAAAATTCATAATTAATTATTTATTTGGTAAAAAATTAGACAGAAATATGTGTCACATCCAGGCATGAGTCTACTACTTATATTTAGAATCTTGTGAAAATATATCATCATTTGATTGTGATTAAGGTGGTCAGACATACACATACTTTTTATCTTTTTCCTGAAATTTTCGTATTACTGCATTGAAATCTAAAATATTGAACAATTAGATTAATTTTTTTCAGAAAAGGGCTAGTAGTTTATAAACTACATTCAATTTCCTACAGATTCTGTTCTTACAACTTTTTCACATAAGGTTGATAAGATGTTCAAATTTTTACATCAAGTTGAGTAAAGCTAATTTTCTAAATTTTCATTGCCACTTAAGGCCATAGCTTGGTATACCATGATCCTGCACATACCCAACACTATCTTCTATATCCCTAAAACTCATCATCCCTAATCTAAGAACAAAAAACTAGATATATACAAGAGTCCACCAAAGAGGTTGGCACTCAGATCCTAAAGATCCAACATAGGAAATAGAAAAGACCCAGATTTAGGTCTACACACATCCCAATGAGAGATCCCAACATTAATTACACTACATAAATTAAATGTAGAAGTTGGCCAGAAGATCCAACATCAAAATACACAACTCGGTAAGAAAGCCAACCCAGCAGAGAGACCAGTTGGTGAAAACCCACTAAGTAGCCAAACAACTACCGAGACTTGTTGGTAAAGAAAAATAGAAACAATTGACCGATCCTGAGTGGAGAACAAACAAGTCTTCAATCAAGTAAGCAAAATAAGTTACCGAGTAGCCTCCTAAAAACTACCGAACCAAAGAAAACATATTTTTGGTTGATCAAGATTGCCAAAGAACCCAAGATGCTCCTACATCACTAAAAAAGACCATAACCCATGTGACCGGAGAAGAAGAGTCCTATAGGATTTCCATACATAGAAATTGTGAGGAGTGAGAAGCTCAGTTGATGTTGAATCTATCATTATAAGGAGAGAGAGAGAGAGAGCAATAAATATTTTAGAATAAATGGGAAAAATAACTGATCAATTTTTTCAAAAAAATTCTCAATTTTGAAGAGAGCTTGTCAAGAGCTTTCTGATGCATGTTTGTGAGCAAACAACAAAGTTTGTATGCTCATTATAGAGGCCTGGAAGCACTAAAAAAAAGTCCTCTCTTTGAATTGAAAAAACACAAGTGAAATAGAAAAAATGGAAAATCAAATCTTTGTCAATGTGTCTGCCTCAAAAAGAGCTTTCCAATGATATAAGGAAGTCAAAAAATGACCTTCTTTTGCCCCAGTTAGAGCCCAAAAACAACCTATAGGTTGAAAAAGGTTTTGAAAAAAATTTAATTCCCTGGGCCTTAAAATAGCGTAGTGCTTGGGCACATGGGCGCACAGGGGCTGACTGTGGCAGGGGTCAGTCACCTACATGACCATGGGCTCATAGAGAAGGGACCCATCAGGGGCTACGCCAGTTGGCGGTTAAGCCGCTAGTAGTTCCGTTGGTTGTGAGGCCGAGGTGGTCAGTGGCGGTGAAGCCACTTCGCGGAGCTATTGGTGTTGACGATAGTAAAGTCACGGCTAGTGGTGGCTCAGTGGCTGCTTGGCGATGGGTCGATGGCCGCTGGGCTGCACTGCCTATTCTATCGTGCTCTAACTCACGATGTAAAAATTTTACACCAAAAATAAAAAAAAATAAAAAATTTAAAAAAAAAATTTAATTTTTTTCTCAATTTGTGTGCCAAGGTTGTATAAGAAAAATAAATTTTTCCTTAGAAGTCAACAGTGTCCAAATTGGTCATGTCTTATATCAAAATCAGGGTTTTTGGGTTTTTTAAGCGCAACCGTGAGGTTGGTTTGTCCTCGGAGTGTTCCAAAATAAAACTTTCCCCTAGATCCACACAAGAATGTTGAAAAAGCTTGAAACCATCAAAGCTCCAAAAACCATCAAAAACTTAGGAATGGTCTGCAACAACAAGGCTCTGATACCATGTTAGAATTTGAAGAATACAACCACCAAGGTCTACTATATGCTAAAAGCCTGTTACAAAATCAAAGATTAGAGACAAAAATCTCAAAATGATCTTAAGGATAAAATATTCATTTAGAGAGGGAATAATAATTACAAAGAGATCAATCCTTATAAAAGAGATCGAAAACCAGAAGGTGGAGAAACTTAGGTTGCATGTTAATAATTAATAAAGAATTAATTATTGTATGCCTAAAGTTTAGCTTAAGTAAACCAGAGATAAAAAGGTGACTAAATAATTAAATTAATAATGATTTAATTAATAATTGAAAATACAAATACATTTTTACTCTAACATGTAGATCTCCTCCCTTGATGGCCAACTCCTTTTACTTCCTGTGGAGAAAGAAGCTAGATCTATGGAAGGAAATGCATGAAGATGGATGAATGTCTTCAATGAATGCTTGCACGCTTGAACTTTTTCAATGCACAATAGCTTTCTTGATTTCTTGAAAGTGGATATGATTACTCACACACACACACACACACACACACACACACACACACACATATTTAATGAATGTATATGTCTGGATGTGAAAATGAAGGGAAGAGGCCTCATTTTTTAGTAATTTTGGGTCCAAATGCACAAAGGATGACCTCACTAGATAGGAAAATGAAAACACCTTACATTGGGTCCGAAACCCACCAAGATTCAACCCCGGAGGTATAGGTCGAAAGTGGTTTGACCTATACCTAGAAGGTATAAATTTCAAGGTAATGTTGTGGGATCCAAGAGGTATTAAGTGGTTCAGGGAAAACCGGCAATGTAAGAGGGAAAAATGATCATAAATGCATCCAAATATTGAAATGGATCCCAAGAGGGAAATGAATTATGTGAATGGATGGGTAAATTGGAAATTGTGCATAGAAGTTAGAGCCAACTAAGAGTTTTGAGAAAGATTGAAGGAGAAAGCAGGACCTTAATTTAAATCATGTATGCAATTAGGTGCAATGTAAGGTCCTAACATAAGGAACACCCTCAAGAGGGATAAAATGGTCCTAAAATGAACACAAAAGAAAGTGATTACTTTTTAGGACTATATAGAACTATATTGGAGTCTCTTACTGGGAAGCAAGATGAGTTGCGGGGTCCAATACTAGAAAATGAGCTCAACTCATTAAATCAAAGTAGTTTTTAAAATATTCAAGACTTCTTCACAAAGTTAAAGGCCTTACTAATTCAGTTATAATGATACATAATTGAAATATTTATACAAGAAAACAAATAAATTCTTTCTATTTTGTCAAAATTGGGTGCAAAATATGCAATACTTGTCTCCACTTTTTACACATGGTCAAGCTTACATTAGAGAAATTTGGATGATGTCCACACTCATTTCTCTTATTGAGTCTGTGATACATAAGTAGGATAAGCTCATAAGGATGGGTACATTAAAATTTTCTAAAGCTCATGCACCTTTCGTGCATGCAACTAAAAATAAAAAAATATCCAACAAGACACAAATGCTCCTAGGACAGAAGGAAATCTAGAGGAAAAGGTAAAGGAGTTGGTTAATACTTTCAATGTCATTTATACTATTGTGAATGAAAATGTAAGCATCTAGAAAATGATATGAAATTATAGGAATGAAACAAATGTTTAAAAAATATAATATGGAAATTAAATAACTAATTAACCACTTAGTTAAGAAAAACAAGTTAAGAAAATGATGAATAATTTTTGAATGTAAGTGTACATCAAATATGAATTTTATACATTAATATCTTTAAATCTAAAAGTCATCTACAATTAAACTTAAATTCTAACATCCAAATTAAAAATTATGCAAGAATTGATGAGTTTGACAAAAGGAAATGAATAAAAAATAAAGGATTTTCACTAGCTTAAACATACAAATTAGGAATCATTGCAACACATTTCATTCGCTAGACAATCATCTATTAGGCTCAACATGAGCCCTATACAAGAGTTGAGCATTATGATTTATTTCTTATGTTTTATCTTTGATGTTATTGGGTATGATTAAGACAAAAATGATGTAAGAAATGCGTTAAATTCTAGGAAATCAACAAGATTTGGCATAAAAATAGTTATATAGAATTTAAAGTCAACAAAGAAGTAAAAATATAGAAATATAGAACATATAAGAACCCACCATTGAAATCCGAGCCTAAAGATTCAATACTGGTATGCTATGCACCTTAGTCTTTAAAGGCATCCTTCAAACTATGAATTCTAATTATAGATTTGGATGCACTACACATGCTAAAAACCAGCCAAAATGTATCTGACATATATACTAACTAACATAGTCCATGTGATTTTTCCAATTAAAAATCTAGAACTATAGGTGTTAGTCTATACATTTCATTTTTAGTGGTTAGATCTATAACCCACACACAAAGAACTAGGGAAAATCTTATGTTATATATATTGTCTTTCCTAAGTCAAACTCTAGGTAGGAATTAAACTACACTACGACTATGATATGATGTGAGAGAGATATTACCACAAGTGGGGAAGAGGTTCAAAACCTTAAGGAAATAATAATTTGACAAATTATACCTTTCCTATGAACTTTCTGTCTTGAAGTCTCACAAAATGTTTATTTTTCTTGATAGAAGCTCATCCATACCTTCATTCATAGAGGATAATATAAGCTTGATCATGATTATTGAGCTTGAATGCTTGAGTTCTTGACTTATGATATCTCCCCAACTTCCTTGAAGATTCCTTATTGAACTAGTCAATTGGAGTGATGATTTATAATCAGGAGATGTGGATGTTAAAATGAGGGTGAGAGAGTTGCATTTATACAAAAGTGATGTGGCTTTTGTGTTTATGTTTTGAAGAAGGTTGACATTAGGGAGAAGTTTTGAGCTCACAATTTCTCTCAATATTTAGAGGTTTAAATTAGGGCTAGAAAAAGGATAGAATTTTGTTTTCCAAGTACCATAGTCTAGGAGGAATATGGTGCTAGGCACCATAGCCCTATCTGTCTGATCCAAAATCAAGGCTAGTGAGCTCGACATTGTGTTAGGATTCTAGATTTTGGCATATATTAAGCACAATCAACCATGGGTAAGGGGTATAAGGGAAAATGACCTTATTAGATCAAAATTGGTGTAAAATTGTATGAGGATCCATTTTACAATACTAGACAAGAGTCTTTTAGAATTTCTAGTAAGAAAATGATATAGAAGTCCATACCAAGTTAGAAGGTTTTATTGCCAGGTGGGAGAGATTTTCTATGAATCATAGATATTTATCAATTTGACATGAATAAAAATACTAAGGATAATAATATTAATAAGAAACCTTCAAGTAATAATATAAAAAGGAGAAGATCTATGTGAACCGATTAAGTCTATTGGGAAAGGGGTGCAAACCCAAGTTAAATGTTAAAAGGGAGGAACTCACAAGCAGTGAGACCACAAAATGATAGTAAGGAAAACATCCCTACACAAGAGAAATATTTTGAACATAGAAATAAGCATTGGGAAAAGTGATGCCAACCCCCAGAGAGACCTTATATTCTTAGAATAAAGGCTTTTAGGAAGGAATCTTAAACCATTATCCAATAAGACTTCCAAAAAGAAGCCTTAACACTAGAAGCAAACCATCCAAAGAAACTCAAAGGTCACAATCGGTTTTAAAAGGCTTCCCATAACCTTTTATTGGGCATACTAGCTTGAACTGAAACTATTTAAGACATGGAAAGAGTCCATAAAGACCTCAAAGCACTCTGGTTTTGGAGGCCATCTAGCAACCCCTTTCCTTGAGAGAAATTTGAACAGAAAATAAGCCAGACAAGATGTGTCCAATGACAAAAAGATTCATCAGGTTTTGAAAGGCAAAGTAAAACCTTGTACAAGAAAATGGGAATGTTACAGATAAATTCTAGAAACAAGTCCCTAAAACCTTCAAGAAGAGATTCAAAATGACACCCAAAACCATCCAAATAAAGCTATCCCAACTAAGAGTCACCATCAACACTACCACACTCCTTTTAACATCCATAGTAAAGGATCTTGCCTCATAGAGAGTAGTCTAGATAGAAGACATCCACTAAGACACCACCACCTAATTCCAACATGCTTCAAAGAAGCCAACCATAGGGATAGAGGAAATAATGAAACAAGAAGAGGACTCTACCTCTCTAGGAATCAAAAGAGGGAGGGAAGAAGGAAAACCAACAAAGGCCATAAAAATATCACCAAAAAAGAACATGCTTCAAAATGGATCTAAGAAGACCGAAAACCATAAAGGAAACATTCCAAAGAATTACCATAAAACATAGAATATCAGCACAAAAAATTCCCACATAAGAGGGCGCAAAAACAAAATCCCAATCCATAACACCCAAGCCCAAAAGAAGAGAAACCAGGGAAACAGAAGCTAACTTACAAATCTCCAACCTCTAAAGAAGACAGTAGATCCGAAACCAAACTCCAAACCCACCAAAAACCCCAAAAGAAGCAAGGAACCAAGCTTCCAATGAAAGGGCATTGTAAAATAGGGAACAAGGAAGAACATGGTCCAAAAAATCTACTGAAGAACATTTCTTCTTCCACCTAAAAGATTTTGACCAATAAATGCCTCGTGCAAGAAAGGACTTGCAAGAAACAAAATTGACCATAGGTAGGGAGATGAAAACTTGAGGTTCACACCAAAAATCACTGCAAGCCACTAAAATGACAAAGGAGCCTACAAAGCACGAGCCAAGAGGATAGGTAAATAGGAGACAACCCTAGACCCTCAACAACCAACACTACTCTCCAATGTCGACTCTCAAATCCTTGTCTCTGTCAATACTCACCAAAGAGGTAGTACGAAGAAACCCCCAAGCTATAGGGGTACCCTGCACCAATGTTTGCAATAGGCTAGGACGATCACATGAATAAATGCCTCTAGAAAAGAGCACACCAAATCCCAATCTACCAAAACAACTGATCCACCAATAGCTCAAAGATTAAATGCCTCAACATCATCTTTGTCATCTTCATCTTCTACTTTCTCATCCTCAAGAACCTCCCACGAAGCTCCTCTACAACAACCATAAACCCTCATTTTCAAATATCCACTCTCGCTCCCTATCCCGCCCATTCCAAGTTGTTTAAATAGAGAAGATCTATGTCTTACATGGTTCATAAATTATTTAATGATTTTAAGTTAATTCATATCCTTACCAACGTGCACTCTATACTTGAAGTAGATTGAAGAAATACTATTGTTTCTAATTTTATTTACAAATTTTAAGTTTATGAATTTTGTGCTCTTAGATCTTGGAATTCTCCAACATGAAGTACCACTCCTCGTGAGTTATTATATGAAAAATGTGTTTTCTTCAATCAACAGGAAATTATCATTTCTATTACTATTAGAAACCAATACAACACTAATATGCTCATTATTGTTAAATGATTATATTAAAGAATTATTATTTTGCTTGGACTTTAAATCCTCTATTTTTGTGAATCTTCATGCTACAATGATAGAATGTTTTTGATTAAGTAAAACAACTTTTACAGGGTTCTTGAAACCTGAAATAGAGTTGAAAAAATAACAATACACCCAGTCTAAATGAAACAAAACTAAAAACAGAACAAGCCAACAAAGGTCAGAGAAAAAAACAAACAGAGCTTCTAAAAAAGAAAATAACACAGGACTAGTGAAAAAGACTAGGGACCCTCAAGATAAGTCCACCATCAGGGTGGCTGCCTTGGCCTCAAGGAGCTCCATATTAGCAACTAAATCCTTGATCTTCTAGAGATTGATCGCCATATCCTCATCCTTTATCTTCTTAGTACTGGCTCTAGTTCTCTTGTCGGGACCCTGATCAATATTCTGTTCTTTCTCCACATCCATGTTGGCCACATCCTTCCGATCTAATTTTTCCTCCATCTTCTTGATGATAGTCTTAGTGTGTTCTTTGGACACTTTGAGGATATTATAACTTTGTTCTACTATATTTTTTATGGTAGCTTCGACCCTAATCATGTTGTCCTCCATTTTTTGAACTTTGGTGCTTAGATTAATTTTTTCATCTACAATGCAATCATCTTTAGCCTTGTCTGTTCCTTTAACCCTTTTTCTGAGATCCTCCACTTCATGGAATAGCCATTTAATTGTCTTGTAGATATATAACATGCTATTCCTAGTGTTATTGAGCAAGTCCATCTCAAAATCCCTGGTGTTTTCACTAAGCACCACCATTGATAGGTCGATAAGCTCCTCTAGCTTAATATGGCCTCCCTCGCCTTCAATGACATTGGGGTTTATTATTCCTCCAGTAATCCTCATTTTGACAGTTTTGACATTGAAGTCACGCCATCCCACGATCTTCCCCTGTTTAGCCATATAAGAGCAGAACTCGTTATCCTGTCTATCATCATTCCCCATATTTTGGGGTTGAGAGAACTGAGGAGAGGCAATAGCCTGGTTGGTCTCATGGTAATCATCCTAGAGCTTCCCCTTCAATTTGTGGCCTGAAACAGGGGAAATTCTATGGGTCTTGTCCTCTAGAGTATTCCATCCGACACTCTCTTCCCTGTTCATATGCTTTTTGTTTTGGTGTTTCCCCATCATGGTCTACCTTCTCTTTCTGCCTTTTCCACTGAACATTTCCTCCTCGCCATCCGTGTCCATACCTTCGTCATTATCGTTGTAATCCTCCTCTGAAGAGATAACCATGGTGGTCTACTTTTTAAGTGGGATCACCATTTTTTCCTTTTTAATGGTTTGCTGACTAGCTCTACACTTCTTAGAGGACAAACCCTGATTGTTCTTTTTAGTTTCATACTCATCATACTCCTCAGAGTCCAGACCTTCACTATCTTCAGTCTCTGAAGGAATGTAGTCAAAACCAGAGGCCTGATCCATCTCATCTTTCTGAGCCAACTCCTTCCCCAAGATTTGGGCTGTAAAATACTCAAAGATTAGAAGCAAAAGCTCTTCATGTAGGGCAGCGTTAGCAATGGCCTTCTCTCTAAACCCATTAATGTTATCATATATAGAAGCATATAAATAAAAGGTTATAGACACCTGCATACCATGGAAATAATGATTCAAGAGGACAAAGTGGTAGGTTCTAATTCTCTCAAACCTGGTATCAACGTGATGTAATAGATGATGGCTCTTAAAACAAACCTCCACAATGATACAATGTTACTTTAGACTTACCAATAAATTTATACATATTTTTATTTTGGGACTTCTTATTTACAATCCTTTTCTTACCTTTCTTCTTTTTGGGCTCACCTCTAACAATTAAGGCATTAGAAGAATTAGAATTTTGACCATAATTATCTTCATCAATACTATAATTATATGACTAACTAGTAGTACAATGATACTAAACTTCAAGAAGTATGTCTATAAATTGATATGTAATTTTTTATTTGTAGACCAATATTTTATTCAAGTGTCAAGCCATCCATAATCTTGATGCCTTCGTCACATCTGTTGGCATTAAAGTAAAAAAATTAACACACACATAGAGAGGGCAATCACTTGTTTTGAAAATTGTAAAGAAAAAGTTTGATTATACCAAGTTGATGTAAAATTTACATTGCTTGAACTCAACTATTTTTACCTTGTTCTAATGGACTTTGTGAAATCTTAAGTGAGAGAAATTACATGATTTATTTTAATTGAATACCATCAATATCATTGTTTAGTGTCTTAATTGAAAAATAATCTTCTTTAAACTATTTTATGTTATGAATCTAAAAGAGGGTTTCTAGGAAGCAATATGCAAACCTTTTAAAACTGATTCAACTTGTTCCAAAATAAAGAATCAAAGAATCAAGAGTAACAAATTGAGTAATAAACTTTGACAATATCATTTAGACTTTGGAGTTTAGAGTGTGTCATAACTATTCCTCCTTAAAAATAAGATATATAAAAATCCATAATTTAATATATTTTCAAAACTTCACATCTTCACTAGGTAATGCATTCTCCGTTAAATTAAGAAAATTGAATAACAAATATAATATTAAAATATTTTAAATTACAATTTATTTAGTATCCTAATAGAACATATCCAACCCTAACTTATTACTTAATCCTCTTACATTAAACAATCTCGCATATCCATTGCACCCACATAGTGTGGTGCAATTTTTAATATGCCTTTATTTTGCGAAAGAGATGGGGATGAATTGTGCTCATTTGAGATAGGAGAGAGCAATTTTTCCACCCCCACCATGAGGCAAGAACCCTCCAGGCATTGACTCATTGCCAGTGGAGTAAACAATTCTCAGGATTTCAGCAGGGGTTCGTGAAAATGCCATCGAGTACATATCTCCCGCAAGAATGTTGCCAGTCACTTTTCCTTCTGCTCCCTCCTTTTTTGGAACCACCAGACCTTCGTCCACATCTGCAGTGTGCCCAAGATTGTTTCTCAGCGTGGAAAGCTTGTCTGTGAATTCTGCCACTGTGTACGAATATGGCTTCACCTTCTCAGACAACTTTTCAAATAACAAGGCTCGTATCACTGCATCCTGTCCAGATTCTACTCCAAGAAGGCCTGCTACAAGCTAATGCAGACACAGAGTACTAAATTTAGTATTAGTATTTCTAGGGTTTGCATTGGTAGGGTTTCTTTACATATTCCCTTCTAATATAATTTAAACATAAAAAGTTTCTAGGGTAAATAGCATTAGGGCTACTCACCCGCTTTGCAGTTGCAGATTGGAGCTGAGGATTGGTGCCCACATAGCCTGTAAGCCCAACATAAGGAATCAAATAGCTGGCAAGCAGATAATTCAGAGAGTTGGCATAAGGATCGAACGGCGGGTTCAATTTGGTATGGAATGCAGCGTCCACTGCATTGGAAAATACTTCAGCACTCAGATTTAGTAGAGGTCGAGGGAAGCCCTTCACGGTTGCCTTTATAGCCCTTCATTTCAATGACGAGATATATAAATGCATCAGAACTCTTTTTGAATTAAGTTTTTACAATCAATGAAATTCGTATACTGTTTTTGAATTAAATTGTTTCATTAAATTCTGGAATGGCATTTCATGATCAGGTTGATAGTTTCTTTTTAAAAGATTAAAAAAACATACAAATTACAGAGCGTGAACCAAAACATTAATAAAAAATCAGTATACTATCGATTTCAAAAAAAACATATGATAAATCATAAATTAGGATCTAAAATATTCATATAAAAAAAATGAATTCAATGTAAGAACAGAGGACAGAACAGAAAATTTACTCATATTTCATTCATCACTAGTATATATATATATAGTTACAAACAATCTCAACAGTCATCCTATAATTCTGTTTAAGGAATTCTATAGCAAACTGAATATGATAGAGGACAAATTAAGGAATTCTACAGCAAGCTCAATATTATTGAGAACAAATTGGAGACCATAAGTGATTGCAGATTACTGTTCTTTATTGACAAATACACAACACGTATATAATTCTCTTATGAGCTATATTCTCCAACACAATATAATTCAGAATCAGTTATAACCAAGATTAACAGAGAAGAATAGCATACTGCTCTTTTCTTTGACACGTCACAGAACACCGATAATCCAAATATGAATTGTAATCTCTAACACAATCTAATACAAAAAAAAGTTATAACTAAGATGTGAAAAAACTGTATAATATTTTCACCAATAATATCCATGTTAGCAAACTTATTGTCCATCTTAGCCTTCTTTTGCTACTAGGTATTACCTAAAGGGCTAATACAAAGGGGTTTAATAGAAGGGAGGGGGGTTTTATTGGGGTGGGAGATGGAGGTTTACATAGAAAAACAAGTGTGGGGTATTAGAGGGGTATTGGAGGGGGTGACAAAAAGGAAATTTTGCGATATTTTTGAAAATAAGAACTTTTAGACAAGATTGTGATAAAAAAACATAAAATTTCTATGATGCAGACTTACCTCAGATGACCAACTTCCTGATAAGCAAATTCAAGAATGATATCGTGAACAACAGAGCTGAGATTGGCTTTCATGCCTCCCACTGGTGAAGGTCCTCCACTAGGCAATTCTGGTGCAACTACATCTAGCCCATACCCAAGAGCTCCAAACAGAAAGAACTCAGCCTCCAAGTACTCTAAGTTTAGGGGAAATTCAACTAAATCTACATCCCCAATCAGAACTTTCCCTGGCACGTAGCTTCCATTTTGCATGTAACTCACTTCTTTACCATCACACAGACATGCAAAAAGAAGCAGCGCCAAAAAGCCAGTATTATATGCTAATTGAGCCATTACTTCTATAATTTTAATTCAAAGCTTTACTCTGACTCCATATATATAAGCATCTTTTTCAATGCGTTCCCTAGTGGTAAACATTGCCGTCTTTCTAGAAGATTCTCGGGATTTGTTTCCCTCCCCTACGCATCAAACTCTTTCACAAGTTAGTGTTTGTCTTTGCCACTAAAGCTGTGAATTAGCAACAAATGGAGAATGGTTGGTTGCTCTCATAGTTTAGAAAAATGAGCCTTTTATTATCAAAGATATATTTTAGTGTTATTCAGTTTTAATATATTTTGTGAAATTAAAACACGAGAGTTGGTAAAAGTCCTCTATCTACACATACCTAGTATTTTTGATAGTTTTGAAATTTTAAATTATTATTTCCAAATCTACTTAGTATTGAAAACTCAGTTATTGATTTTATAGTAAAAGAAATTGGGAGCAAGTAAAAGTCTCCATCCACACATAGTCAAATATTTATTATTATAAATTTGAATGAACCTTACTTCTTTTTTTTTTTTTAATATTATTTAAAACTTATTTTGTAATTAAGCACATTTTTCAATTTTATTTTATTTAATTATTTCAGTATTATCTAAAACTTATTTTCTAATTAAACATATTTTTCAATTTTATTTTGTTCAAAGGAAAAAGTTGAACATAAGTTAAAGTTTTCAAAGAAAACTTAAGCATTTTTTAATTTTTTAAAATGAAGAATAAGATTCTTATTGTAAATCATTACTTAGACTAAGTTTTTAAAAGAAAATGTAAAAAATGATAAGAATATATAAAAAATTATGAACATTTTTCATGTCATATTAAGAATATGCAAGGAAATTTCATGTCATTACATACATATTTATAAGAGCAATATGGAATTATAAAAACGTTGTTCAACTTGTCAAACTTGTAATTTTGAACATTTCCTTAGATGTTTTTATAATACATGACATCATATATCCATATTTTTATATAGAAGGATTTCATTTGAATATATTTTTTCTAAATATATATATCTAAATTTTATAAGGTGTGAATTGTTGTTTATTTAAACTTTTTCTTGATTAATATTGTAATGATGAAATTTTTATAAAAATACCTACTTTTAAGAAAAATAAGATAATAATTGCACCATTAAGTATTAGTCTAAATAAGTGTGAATTGATTACCTTGAAAATATTTGAATACATATATTTAAGAAATTTGTGTTCAAATCAAATACCTCTATTAAATTATAACAAATGTAATAGCATATTTCATAGAACAAATGATTCTTCATGTCACTATACATGAATTTTTGAAAACAATATAAAATAATAATAATAATAAGATTTTTTAAATTGTAAAATATTAGTTCTTGAGTTTCTCCTTTATAGATGAAAACTAGAATTAAGACAATTATATAACAATAATAACACAATATTATATTAAGTTTGACTATTATTTAATATTTAGGTACTAGTTGACTTTTTTTTTTAAAGTTTAAAATACCACAATAGTAAAATGTTCACAATAAAGGGATGGGTGGTACGAAGACACAACCTTAAACAATAGGTAGGATTGAGTCTAAATCAAAGATTAAAAATTAAAGCAAGCTAACGATCTAGCCTAATCCCTCAATAAAGAAAGGATCTTTATTATAAAACTTTCTTTAAGCACATCTATAGACAAATTAATATATAGGCTCATAACTAAGAAGATTGATCTCCACTTTTAAGAATGTCTTTTGAGTTTCTTGAATTGTACCATTTAGTAGCACCACGGAAGTAAATGGTAGCCAAGAATGCTATAGAATCTTCCATTGGAAACATTACCACTAGTGCATAGATAATGAGAATGATAGGAATAAGAGATTCTATAACATTTGGAAGAAATGTTGTATCTATGTCTAACCCTTGAGAAAAAGAGGGATTAGGTGTTACTTGTGGTCAAATGATCCTATAGATGTGAAACTTGGATTGCGGTTTTATGGTCTTGTTTGTCAATTTGGATAAGAAAATTATAATGAATTATAGTTATTATGTAGAGAAAAAATGTCTACCTTTACCATGGACACTTAATTTTGACCTTTAAGTCTTGACTATTAATTAAACCAAATAAATCTATTCTCAAAACTTTATTCCCATTTGTCTTAAGTCTTAATCCATTTTCTTGGTCCCTTTCTTACATGTGATTTAATTAATAATCCTTCATCAATAACTATTTAAAACGAATTAGAATTTAAAAATTTATTTTATATTCTATCCATCTCATAATTATTTTTAATATTGACCCAGGGACGGTGGACAGGAGGCACCTTACCTATGCTAGAGTCTGTATAGGGGTGGAAGAGGGGAAATATATGCTAGAGGTTATAGATATTCACTCTAAATTAGGTAAAAGGTTACATAAACTAGAATATGAAAGCATACCTTTTGCTTGCTTTCATTGCAAGAAAGCATGGTATATGGCCAGAAAGTGCCTAGAACTAGCTAAGGAAAAAGTCAGGAAGGCTCAAAAGTCAGGAGGAAGAACAAAGGACTAGGTTCCCGATGCCCCAACGTTGTAGAAACCCCTAGTGGGAGCCTCAGGTACCCAAGTATGGAAGAAAAAGGACCCAACAACTGCTTCCCTATTTCACGTAAACAAGGGGAAACAAAAGAAACCATGAAAGATCAAATGGAGGAACCTAAACAAAAATCTGCTCTTGTCTCAGAGTGTATGGAGATGTTTCCATTTGATGAGGCTGAACCTATTTCAGAAGGCACCATAATGTTTGAACCCTTACAAGTGGATAAAACCATGGAAGATCTGGGCTGTGGAGAAGGGACCCCATGTGAGCTGATCATCTCTTCTTTGGCACCAAGATCCCCTGAACCTTCCTGGGAGATAGGGGGTTTTTGGCCTGCACAAAACAAATCAAAGGGTGAGAACACTCAAGTGTCTATCCCTTTTTGAGATCTGGATCATCCGGAGCAGGTATTCAATATGGAAGCACAGATAAAATCGGTCACTCTAGGGCAGTTCACAAGAATGGAATAAATTTTTCCAAACATAAGGAAAGGAAGGTGGGTGAATGGACTATAGTTAGAGAAAAAGAGTAGCAGGGACCCCTCCCAGGTTTCCCTAAGAGAAACCAAGAGCAAGAACAAAGTAAATCTAGGTGTTAAAATGAAAAATCCAAGGAGGAAAAATTGAGCCAGATCCGACAAGAAGAAGCTTGCAAGAACATAGAAGATGGAACCCAAAAGACCATCCAGGTAGCCTACACTTCTAGTTATAAATGAAGCTAATATCTTGTAATATTCATGGTCTTAATGGGACACATAAGAAGGATGCAATCAGAAATATGATAAGAGGTCATAGACCCGATATCATGCTAATCCAGGAAAATAAGATGAAAAAGGAAAAGGTGAAAGAATTAAGCTTTGAAATACTATAGATGGGGTTTCTATGAGTTCATAAGGTTCCTCTGGAGGTTTGATGAATTTGTGGAACTCTTCTCTGATCAGGGCAGAAATCATTCATGAAGAAGGTAATGTGTTTCTTTTGAATTTCACTAATATAAAGGATAATGAAAGTTGGTGTATCATGAACATCTATGCTCCTAATTATAAAAAAGGGAGAAGATCTTACTGGGAAAAACTTAGAGGAATAATTTCCATGTTAGATCTTTTAAAAGTGATTATAAAGGGGGATTTTAACACCCCTCTCAAAGAAGAGGAGAAACATGGAGGGATTATCCCTAATTTGGAAAGTAGGAAAGATCTCATGGACCTTATCAATAATCATGCCCTCTTAGATGTGAATCTTCAAGGGGAAAACTTCACCTAGAGAAATAGGAGAACTAGGAAAGAGTGCATCCAAGCATGGTTGGATAGGGCTTTGATTACGGTTGATTGGCTGAATTCTCATAATTGCAAATTATCTGCTCTGGTGAAGATTGGGTTGGATCATTCTCCTTAGTCTCTTACTCTTGACCTGATTATTAAGCAAATAAACTTTCCATTCAGATTTGAAAAGATGTGGACCAACCATCCTAACATTAATAACAAGATCTTGGAATGGCGGAATATTGATGTTAGAGGCTTTGCAATGTTCAAAGTAGCTTAAAAACTTAGAAATGTCAAGATTAATATTAAGCTTTGGAATAAGTGATTTTGGGGACATTTTTTCCTCTGAAGAGAAGGCCATTTCTAACCTTTGTCTTATCTAAGAGGAAATCCAAAGAGACGGGTATGATGAGAACAATTTGAATCATAAAAAAATTCTTCTCTCAGAGTATCACAATATGATCGAGAAGGAGGATATGTACTAGAAGTAGAGATCCAAATCCATATGGTTTAGGGAGGGGGACCAAAATACTTGTTTCTTCCATTTATCCACCATGAAACACTAGGCAGTCAACATGATTAGTAGCATCAAAAGGGGAAACAAATCTTGCTGGATGACAAAGTTATTTCTTCTGATGGTGTTGGATTTTTCTCCACCCTTCTTTCTAAAGACCTTCATCCCTCTAATTAGGAACACGAGGACCTCTTGAGAAACATTCCCTCTGTCATCTTGGATTTTCAAAACAAAGCCTTGAGTGCCATTCCTAATCTTGAAGAAGTTAAAAAAGCCCTAGATTCTCTCCCTAGAGATAAGGCCCCAGGTCTGGATGGCTTCCCTATATTCTTCTTCCATAGGTACTGGGAAATTGTCAAATATGATGTGGTCAAAGATGTGAAGGAATTCTTTGGGTCCAAATTTTTTTTGAGGGAACTCAATGCTACCTTCTTGGTTCTTATTTGGAAGGTCTCGGGGGTGGATTCTATGGATCTTTTCAGACCCATTAGCTTATGTAATTATTTCTATAAGATCATATCCAAAGTCATTACTATAAAAATTCTTCATGTTCTCTCCTCTATCATTTCTCACCATCAGTCAGGATTTCTTCCTGGAAGATAGATTCTAGTTTCCATTATGGCGGTGCACAAAGTGATCCATTCCTTAGAAGTAGGTAAGAGGGAAGGTTTCCTTCTCAAGCTGCACTTATCTAAGGCTTATGACCGGGTGGAATGGTTGTTCCTAATGAAAGTGCCGAGAGCTTTTTCTTGTAATAGTAAAATTTTCCAAATCATCCATCAGTTCATATCTTTGCCCTCTCTAGTGATCTTGGTTAGTGGGTCTCCTTCTAGACCTTTTTCAAAGCCTCTTGGGACCTAAGACAAGGAGATCCCCTGTCTCCTATCCTCTTCATCATTTTGGCTGAGTGCTTGGGGAGATTGATTTTGGCTCATAGGCGTTTAGGGGAGATGAAAGGCATCAGGTCCTCCTTAAGGAATACCATTTTCTCTCATCAAAAATTCATTGATGATACCATTTTAGGAGGGGAGGCTTCAGTTAGCGAGGCTAGAGTTGTAAAACACCTTCTGGAATCCTATACTAGGGTCATAGGGCAATCTATCAACTGGATTAAGATCTCTCTCTACTTTATTAAAACGCCCAAGGCCAGACACAGGAGAATGATGGAGATCTTGGGTTGTGGTATTGGTTCCCTCTTGTCTACCTACTTGGGTCTCCCTCTTAGAGCTAAGCCCCATGAAGAATTATGGAATAGACTTACTGATAGATTCAACAGAAAATTTGATGGTTGGAAGGGGATCATTCTTAGTCAAGGAGGCAAAATTTAGTTGGTTAAGTCCAATCTTGAAAACCTACCTACCTATGCCCTAAGCCTCTTCTCAATCCCAACTAAAGTGGTGAAAGCTATGGAAAAAATAAAAAGAAGATTTCTTTGGTCTGGGGCAGAAGAGCATAAGTGTTTCTATTTGATTGCTTGGGACAAAGTTTGCCTCCCTAAAAGTGTTGGAGGACTGGGTATCAACAGGATCAGGCCTTTCAATAAGGCGCTACAAGCTAAATAGATTTGGTGTATCTTCCATGGTAAAGGGGAATGGAGAGACTTCTTTTAAGATAAGTACCTATCTAATGATTCTTTGAGTTACTTCTTTGATTGTGATGATATCTCAAAAGGTTCATTTATCTGGAATGGCTTCCTCAATGCCAAAGATCTTTCCAATTCTAAAGCTAAATGGAAAATTGGAAATGGTCGAAATATCAATTTATTGAATGACAATTGGTTATAGTCTAGTCCCCTTAAAGCTAATGACCACTATAACTTATGGAAGGATGACTACACCTTGCAATTTGGGGACAGGGTATGCAATTAAATAGTGGGAAATTCTTGGGTGGACATGCCATCTATCTCCCAAGATTTTTCTCCCTTATTCACTGCTCTGAATGCTATTTCTCTTTCCCAGAATTAGGATACCTTGATTTTGGAAGGATCCCCAAAAGGTTCTTTCATGATGGCCTCTACCTATTCTCAAAAGCTGTACTAGGAAGCCATGCCTTTTTGGGCTAAAGCCTGGTTACCTTAACTTCTCCCCAAAATTAATGTCTTCTTCAGGATTTTGATTCCAAATTGCATTCTCACTGTTGATAACCTTCTAAAGCGTGGTATCCCGATCCCCAATAGGTGTGTTTTGTGTCAGTGCCATGCTAAATCTATGGACCAGCTATTCATCCATTTACCCTTTGTTAGTACTATCTGGCATTATCTCCTGTCAGTTTTTGGGTTGCAGTGGTGCTTCCCTTCCTCTGTTAAGGACCTCTTCTCCCACTGGACCCTACCATTCAAGAATACTACTTTTCATAAAATTTGGACTTGGGTGCTTCCTCACCTTTGCTGGGGAATTTGAAAAGAGCGCAATAATTGTATCTTTAGGTACTATAGTGTTCCTCCCAAAATAATTTATGAGATGATACATCATGCTTTGTTGGAAAATTATGTTTCTTGTGGGAATACTAATCCTTTTGCAGGAAAAGATAATTCTGCAGATCCTAAGAAGACCAAAGAAAAAAGATAGAATTGTACCTATAGCTTTCCTCGGGAAGGATGGTGTAAATCCAACTTTGACGATGCGGCCAAGGGTAACCTGGGCAAGGTGGGAAGTGGTGGAGTGATTAAAAATTGCTTCCGAATTGCTGTTATTAACCTCCCACTTGGCACACAAACCAATCACTACACGAAAGCTAATGTGTCCCCCAAGTTACCAAATTAGCTCATGACTTGGGGATCAAAAATCTATGGTTAGAATTTGGCTCATGCAATATTATTAACTATCTAAAAATGCTTCACCCACCATCGTGGACTATAGCCAACGTGATTGATGAGATATGTAACCTTTTGAATACCTTTGATAAGGTTCATATATCCCATGTATATAGAGAAGCCAACCACGTTGCTGACTGGTTTGCCAACTTGGCGGTGAAAAGTGATAGGCAAACTTGATGGATTTATGGTGGAGACCTCACATGTGAAGCATTGGATTTCATTGATTATGACAGAATCCTAGGAAAGGAGGAATTTATTAGCATTAATCATGATAGTTAATGCTTTGTATGGAAAAGGCTTTCCCATAATTGGAAAGTATGAGACAGGATAGAAAGGCAATGATAACAAGTCACACTCGCATACTTAATAGGTGCCTAGTTGCATCGGAAAAACTTATCTTTCAAGGCACAGAAGAAGAACTATCTGGAACAAATCAGAGAGAAAAGGTCTGCTAAGTGGTAACTTTCTATCTGTGATTCTGAGCTTTTTTCATGCAATGGGAGGGGAAGGACACAAAAGGGAGCCTTCTAAAGACTATGAAAAGTGGAGGAGATGAACCAAGGTTTGGCACTACCTCCAACAAGGTGGCATTTCCACTTTCATTGAAAGGCTTCATGGTGGGAAGCCGCTAGTGATGAAAATATTTGTGAAATGCTAGAATGAAGGCAGTGTAGTGATTGAGGGAAGAAATTTTATGGTGACCGAGGAGGTCATCTCTGTAGTTATAGGAATCCCAATTGCTGGCACGCAATTTTTCAGAGACAGGAAAATTTTGGACTTTGTGATAAGAAAATTTGTGAAAAATGAGGAAGAGCAGAAAATACTTACCAAAGTCGGGACTTACTATCTTCTTGAAGGGCTGAAAAGAATGTTGAGATTTGTTTTGAGAGCCATCATATATCGCATCACAATGGACACCAGGTTTGACAGGATTAGAACCTACCACTTTGTTCTCATGAATCATTTTAGCCACGGTATGCAGGTTTCAATACCTTTTTAATTATATGCTTTGATAAATGGAAATATTATTGGGTTTAGGGATAAGGCTATAGCTAATCCTATTGTGTATGAAGCGATTTTACTTCTTATTTATGAGTTTTTAAAAGCCCAAATTCCTGGGAAGAAGATTGCTTAGAAAGATGAAATGGAGGCCTCTGGCTTTGACTATATTCCTTCAGAAATTGAAGATAGTGAAGGTCTACACTTTGAGGAGCAAGATGAGTATGAAACTAAAAAGAACAATCTAGGTAATCCTCTAAGAAGTGTATTTTTAGTCTGCATACCATTAAAAAGGAAAAAAATGGTGGCCCCTTCCAAAAAATAGACCACCATGGTTATTTCTTCAGAGGAGGATTACAACGAAAATGAGGAAGGAATGGACACAGAAGGTGAGGAAGAAATTTCCATTGAAAAAGGTAGAAAGAGAAGGAAGACAACGATGGTGAAATAGAAAAACAAAAAGGGCTCGAACGGGGATGAGAGTGCTAGCTGGAGAAATCCCGAGGACAAGACCTGTAGAACTTCCCTTGTTTCATGCCACAAAGTGAAGGAGAAGCTCCAGGATGAGAATCACGAGATAAACCAGACCATTCCCTCTCCTTGGTTCTCACAACCCCAAAATATTGGGAATGATAATAGACATGATAGCGAGTTCTGCTGCTATATGTCTGAACAGGGGAAGATTATGGGATGGCATAACTTCAATGCCAAAACTACCAAAGTGGGGATTACCAGGGAAGTTATTAACCCCAAGGTCATGGAAGGTGAGGTCGACCGGATTAAGATAGAGGAGCTTATCGATCTGGCTATGGTGGTGCTTAGTGACAACTCTAGGGAATTTGAGCTGGACTTTCTCAATAACACTAGGAATAGAATCTTGGATAGCTATAGGAAAATTAAATGGATATACCATGAAGTGGAGGATCTCAAAAATAGGGCTAAGGTACAGAAAAATCCAATGTTGATAGCAATGTTGTTGAACAGATGAATCTGAGCACCAAAGTCCAAAAAATGGAGGACAAAATGATTAGGGTTGAAGATACCCTAAAAAAACATTGCTGAATAGAGCTATAATATCCTCAAAGCTTCCAAAGAATACACTAAGGCAATCATCGAGAAACTGGAGGAAACATTTGAAGGAAATGATGCGGCCAACATGGGTGTGGAGAAAGAGCAGAACACAAAACAGGGTCATGGCAAGAGGACTAGAGCCAGTGCTAAGAAGAAAAAAGATAATGATATGGCGATTGATCTCCAGAAGATCAAGGATTCTGCTGCTAATATGGAGCTTCTTAAGGCCAAGGTGGCCACACTGATGGTGGACATATCTTGAGTGTCCCTATTGTTTTTTTGGTTGTCACTGTGCTTTTTTCGTTTTAGAAGCTTAGTTTTTTTTTTGTTCTAGCCCTGTGTTGGCCTCTTCTATTTTTAGACTCTGTTTCATTTTGACTGGGCGTATTGTTATATTTTAAAACTCTATTTCAGGTTTCAGAACCCTGTAAAACCTATTTTACCTAATCAAAAACTATGTTTAATATTCAAATTAAATGATCCTTTTACCTCACTCTCTTAACTAGATCAATTTAATATTAACCATTCATTTATCTTTTGAACTTAATCATTCACATCTATGATTTCAAACTGTAAATCTCTCTATCCCTACCCATTTTACTATTATGTTGTCCATATGAGCACTAGCATTTCCCATATTATGAAAGCATGAACCGTTCAATTTGTTTTGTAATATTTTACCGTTTTATTTTATTCACTTTGAGTAGTTTAATTCAAGCTTATTAGACGTAGATTTGAGGGATTGAATAATTTATTTTCTTTTTTTAAAATGTATATTTTAATGATAATTTTTTTTAAATATATTATGATATGTTGAAAATTTCTTTTAATGTTTACTCAATATATCATTCTATGATATTTTTATAGATAGAATATAAATTATATTTCTTTTTTAGAATGTTTCTAATTATTTATGGTTGAGGATCAAATAGGTTTTGAAGGGACCCAAAAACCTTTATGAGCATATCTAATAATAGAAGAAGCCCCACAACACATTATATAAGATTTTTAATGTTTCCAATTTTTAAAATATAAAATTATTTGCATGCCCAACGATTGGGGTTTGAGCTCTTCTTACTTATCTATTCTATTGTATGAGGGTATTTGGGAGACTTCCTTAGAGCATGACCCTATTATTGTTCATTGCAAACTCCTCACTCCACTTTATTTAAAAAATAAAAAAATAAAATTAAATATACTGATTTATAAATTTATTTAATTGTAATAATAAATTTATGATTTTTAATTTCTGTGAAAGTTTCAAAAATAATTGTTATTGTTTATAATTTTACATTCATTATTGTACTTGTCGTAGGCTATACTATTGCATTCAGTTTACACAATTCGTGAATTAGTTTTCCGACAATCAACCAATCCTATGTCACTATTTTTTGCTATTAGAATATTTCTAATGTTTAAATATTTCCAATTTTAGAGCTGGCTCTGACCGTATATTTAAGAGGCTAGATCGCGCTATGATAATGAATCAATCTTTTTTCTCTTTTTCTGAAGATCGAGGCCTACCTGTCATTCCTCTGATAGATAATACCTTTTCAGACCACTTCCCCATCTATTTCTCCATCACTTAGCAGTTTTCTGCCAGAAGGGCTATCCAAACACAGTTTTATCTCAACACGTCTGTGTTGATGCACACCTCCACTATTGCTCACATTCTTCAAGTCTAGAATTTAGAGCCTCGGCCCCACACTCATCTTGGTTGGATTCAATGGTGGAATGACGCCATCACCTGCACTGCTAGATTTCTTTGCATTTACGGCCGACAGTTAGCTTGATACAGGAAACGTGCTTATGAAGCTAACACTAAGGATCTTCACAATGCTGCTGATTTTCTTGCGTCGAATCCCTTTGATTCTACTCTCCAGCTTGAGCTGGCCCAACTCCATCATGAGAAACATATTGGAGATGCCTATGTTTCTCGTGGAGGTCAAATCAAAGCTCGCCTCCACTGGTTAGAGGTGGGCGATAAAGATTCTAAGGAGTTCTTTCATGCTCTCAAATCCCGTCATACCAATGTTGGTATTCAAAAGGTTAAGCAAGGATCTGACACCCTTACGGAGCTTCCGGCCATTTTGCAGGCTTTTGTTCAGCATTATGAACAAGTGTTTGCTTCGTAGGGTAATACTGCTGTGTGGGAAGAGACTCTGAAGGATTGTATTGCTGTTACTCCAAACCGCCTAGCAGTTGAGTAGTGTGCCTTTTGTGAGCAATTGCTTACCATCTCTAATCTCAGAGAAGTGACTTTTTCTATGGCCAATGATAAATCTCCGAGATGCGATGGCTTCTCCTACGAGTTCTACAAACACCTTTAGGACGCTGTTGGTCCTGACCTGCACAAAGTATACCTTGAGGCCTTTCACAATAAAAGTTTGGGAACTTTAATTAATAAAGGAAATATCAAGTTAGTCTGGTGATCTAGAGGATATTTGCAATTGGAGGCCCATCACCTTGCTGAATGTCTCCTACAAGATAATTGCCAAAGCATTAGCTCTTAAAATCAGACATCTCCTTCCTCTTATTGTCCGCCCTAAGAAAACTGGTTTTATTAAGTCCAGGTATATTTTTGACAACATTATTGTTGTCTGGGAAGGGATGGAATGGGCTCGCCATTCTAAGAAGGCTACCTTGTTTCTTAAAATTGATTTTGCTAAAGCTTATGACCGCATTGAATGGCCCTTTATTTTGGCAATATTTCAAGCTCTTGGGTTCGGCCCTAACTTTTTGCAGTCTGTGGAAATGCTTTTTGGTGATGCCTCTGTGTGCATTACCATCAATGGGTCCCAATCTGATACTTTTGGGATTTTTTGATCCATCCAGCAAGGTTGTCCACTAGCTCCTGCCTTATATGTGCTTGCTGCTGAAGGCTTTGGGTACTTGCTTGCCAACTCCATTTCCTTTGGTTTAGTTTGTGGCATTTCTCTTCCCGATTCCTCTTCCCAGCTTGTTAATGGTCACTTTGAAGATGACTCCTTTCTCACTCTTATTGAGGATGAGGACAACATCTCCAATGCCTTGCAGTGCCTGGACACCTTTTGTCAAGCCTCTGGATCTGCTATTCAATGGTCTAAAACCCTTTGTTTTAGACAGTCTTTTCTTCCAGCCCCTACCTAGCTTAACAATTTTGGCTGGAAATGGGTTCAGCATGGAGAAGTTTTTCATTTCCCAGGCATTCCCTTTGCTTTCCATGGCTCCTCTGTGGATTTATGGAATGCTGTGCTTGCCAAGATTGAAAAAAAGCTGCAATATTGGATCTGCAAACCTCTTTATCTTGCTGGAAAGTTTCAGATTTGTTCCAAAGTTCTGGTTGCTACTCATGTCTACTACTCCTCTTGTTGGGCTCCCTCTAAGGCTTCTTATCTCAATCTAGAGCATTTTCTCCCAAATTTTCTTTGGGCCTCTGGTGCTGACGGCCATGGTTTTCATAGGGTTGCTTGGGAGTTCTGTTGCCTTCCTTGTGACTCTAGAGGCCTTGGCCTTCTCTCCAATCAAAGGTAGGGGCAAGATCTCTGTGTGAAGTGGATTATCTGTGCTCTTACTGGTGATGAGGCCTGGAAAATTCTTGTCAGACACTACATCTCTTCTGGATTTCCAGTTCACAGGCTGGCTTGGAAGGGCATTGGTCTCCAGACCTTGCTCACTATGAAAGAACCTATTCAAATCCAGGGTACCTTCATTATCAAGAGCATTTGGAAAGCTTGGGAAGCTATTAAGCCTTGGCTCTGATGGGATGGTGATGCCTTTCGCAATGGTCTTTCTTTCAATCAATAGAGCCTGTCGTGGTCTCCGTTGTTTTCTATTCAAGGCATCCCTCTGGCCAAGACTCAAGGGACTAGTGCTCTGTGTTTTTTCAAACATGGCCTCCGGACTCCCAAGGATCTCTTCTCTAGAGCCTCTATGGGTATCCGTTCATGGGACAATATGCAGGTGCAGTATCGGTTGGCTTGTTCTGATTGCCAGACTTTTGATCTTTTGGTCTCTGCGATTCCTGCCAACTTGCTTCATAAGATTGGCATTCAATCTGTCAGGCCCTGGTGGAAGGATTGGAAATGGTATCCTGCCATGCCTTTTAGCAATTATAAACCAAGGTTGGGCTATAGGTGGTTATCCCTGCATCTTCCGATGGTGGATACCCTTAATCAGAGATGGCATCTTCATTCTTCCACTTCTCATTGGAGCTCTCACTTTCAAACCATTTGGGCTGCCCTTACGGAGCCTAAGATGGCTCTTTTTGCTTGGTGTCTACTTTTTCAAGGGCTCCCAGTTGGCCCTAGGCTCGCTATCCCTTCTAGGGTCACCCTGCAACTTTTTTGCACATTTTCTGGTTTTGCAGGAGAGCTCAACAGTATTGGCAGTGGATTCATGATTTCTTCAAGCCCTTTCAGCCTGAGCCTTTTTCTTGGCACATGATTATCTGAGGAGATTCCCCTAGACTTCCCTCCAAGTTTACCCAGATTTGGCATACTTTCAGGATGGAGATTTTGTTCGCGTTATGGAAAGATAGGAATACTATTATTTTTTCTCACAACTTTCTTGATACGAATGTTTCTCTGTATAACAAGGCTTACATTTGTAATAATGTTATGATGCAGATTCAAGTTTAGGCCAATAAAGTGGCTCTAGAAGTGGCTCACCTGCAGGAGCTTCTCAATCATTGGGGCAATGCTCCTTGTACTATTGCTCAGGTTCCTCCTGATGCCATTTATGCTGAGGGTACTCCTCCCAGAGGTCACCGCTGTGGGTGCAGCTCCTCGGTGCGCCGCTCACGCACCCCGCGTTCGTAGGCTCCCCGCCATCACTCTCTGAGAGGTGGCGGTGATGGATGGCGGTGCTGCTCGGCTTCTCTGCCTTGCAGCTCTTCTGGGTGGTCTCCAGCTCTGGCTCAGTCTGCCCCTCTTGATGCTCCTGGTGCTCGTTGTGGCTCTGATTGGCCTTCTGCCACCTCTTCTAAGTTTCCCCGCCTGGCGTTGGCCATTTCGCCGCCCAGGGCAGAAGAGAAAGATAAAGAAGAAGCTGAAGATGATGGGTGGTCGCTTCCTGACGCTCCTCCTCCTTCTGCCACTGCTCTTGCTGCATAATGGCTATATGCCTTTTTTTTTATGAATAGTTGTGGATATGTAACTTTGATATTTTCTTAATTGAAAAGGCACTATTCATTAAAAAAATGATATAAATTACTTATCTCCTTTTTTATTGGTTCAATTGATTTGGTCTTATAGGACCCCTTTTTTCGGAGCTTCAACAAATTTGGGTTTTTCCCGATTGTTTTAAACATAGTTTTGTAATATTTT